>JAJOOR010002794.1:0-39157 GCA_036250505.1 Solanum acaule | reverse complement strand
GTTTTAAAGGAGACGTTACGTTTACACCCTGCATTACCACTGCTTCTCCCAAAGCGCCCGAGCCAATCTGCAATAGTAGGTGGATACACAATACCTGAAGGAACTCAAGTATTCTTGAATGTTTATGCAATTCATAGGGATCCTCAAGTGTGGGAAAGTCCACTAGAATTCCAGCCTGAAAGGTTCTTGAGTCGCTTGACAAATTTAGACTATGCTGGAAATAATATGAAGTACCTTCCATTTGGTTCAGGGAGGAGAATTTGTGCTGGACTTCCCTTAGCAGAGAAAATGGTCATGTTTATGTTAGCTTCATTGTTGCATTCCTTTGATTGGAAACTCCCTGAGGGCGAAAAGGTTGATCTTTCAGAGGGATTTGGACTTGTCATCAAGAAAAGTGAAAGGCTATTCGCTATCCCTACTCCCAGGTTACCAAATTTCGATCTATATCAGTAAAACCAAGAAACTATAAGGGGAGTAGCATTTTTAATAACTGAGTGTATTAGTGTACGATGAGTAAAAGAGGTCAGCTAATGTACATTGTATTTTAAATAAACTATGTACGTGTGGGATTACACGAGCTTCCTGAGAGAGTTTGAATTAGATTCATTGTTTGAAAACGCGGATTTGGTTCACTTTCGGTCGATTGACCGGTGGGGTATGTTGTTATATTCTGAAATTGTTCTTAGTTGCACTATGAATTGGAACTTTATTAAGGGCTTGAAATGGCAAAGTCCGGATCTTAGTCGCACATTCTTGTATTATAACACTCATCTTGAGAATATATTGGAGTTCAATGACACAACAATATTGCCTTTAGTAAGTAGAGTTATTCTGTGAACTACCTTTCACAGAGTATGCTATTGAAGAATTTTTGTGTGAAAAGAAAAGAAGCATCAAGTAGATAAGTCATCATGTTTCAATAATCTCAAAAGAAGAGGTAAGAGTTGATCTACAATCACCCTCTCACTAGGCATGAACTCCAGACTATTTGCCTTATTTATGATTTTCTTACGGCCATTTTACACGCGATTCTATAATAGTACACAGTTGTGCTTATCTTCCCTAACTAGCACTGTCTATTTTTACATATCATGCACATTTGACAAGAGAAATTGATGATGATCAAGCAGAAGCAGCAGCTTTGCAAATTGGGAGGTCCTTTGGAGAATTAGGTGGAATGTTCAAAATTGGGTTGCTCTCAAAGAAATTAACTGGCTTTATCTCAAAGCTTGATGATACTGTTGGCATTATAGGGAAATCTTCTTGGCATGGAATATGATGGAACCCTAATGTATACCACAACACTATGTCTTTATTCTCAATAGCCCTGTCTCTGCAAAATACAAACAAACAAAAAAAGTACTATGACATTAGCACTGATACCACTAGGGCTCGTCATAGGCAGGATATTTGCACTACCCAACAAACACTTGTCACGCACAATATGTTGTTCCTTGAAATTGAACTATGACATTAGCTCTGGTACCACTAATTAGTATCAAGCGCTTAATATTATGTTAAAACTTAGACTGAACTGATGGTCACAAAGTTATTTCTTAACCAAGCTCATCAAGCAAGTATTATGTTTGACCAAGATACCGACTTGGGCCATTCTTGGCACATTATCACCTAGGACTCGCCATAGGCAAGATATATGTTGGCATTACTCACCAACAGCGTATGATTATTTCATATCATCACATTACATTACCTACAACGTGTTACTATTCATAGAAAGTATAATATAGTCGGTAACATGGAAAAAAGAGTAAATGATCTATTGTAACACGTTAAAATACACATAAAATCTTTAACACTATCGGTGTATTAAGTTAAATTTAAGAGTGAGGGTAATGTGATTTACCTGTTAGACCAAACAACAAGAGTATCATCACCTTATCTTTGGTAAAACCACAAGATTCAAAAGTCTTATTTTCTTTTTCACACTTCAACTGTAATCAAAATAGACAAACAAATTGAAACAGGAAAGTAAAACTAAACAGAGAAGGGATAATGGATTTACCTGTCAGACCAAACAGCAAGAGTATCATCACCTTGACTTTGATAAACAAACAAGCCAGCAGCCCATTGCTCAGATTCATTATAAGGTGTGACCCAAATTTGGTTATTTGTAAAAGCAGCTCTCTTCTGAGGAGGATCATCATGGTCAAGTAAACTAGCAGCAGTCCCACCAGGAACAACTTTGTAACCAACAGGGTTCCCAACTCTTGATTTCTTATTAGAATTAATCACATGGAATTCTGAAGGATCATATAGTTTGAGCTTAATTTGTGCATCTTTTTCAGTTTTAGCCACATTTCTAACAGCTTTTAAGTAGCTTCTTCGTGGTGATTCTCCAGGAGAAGTCATCTCCTTCTGGAGATTCACCTTCGCGAAAGAATTGTTCGATGGACCATCGATATCCATGTCGAGATGGAAAGTTACATAGTGATCATGGATGACTCCTATTATGTTTTCAGATAAAAGAGTGCCATAGAGGTACTCATTTTAGTTTACTTGATTCATGTTAACATATGGAGAGCCTTTCACCATCAATATTCCACTTAGTCCAACCTATATAACAAGAAAACAAAATTGAAAAAAGAATCTTTAGAAATTAGAAATAATATCAAAGGAATCTTAACTAGGAAAGAAGAATCTTAGACTATTTTATTCAAAGGTGTGGCCTAACGATAATACTTCCACAAGTACGTAGATAAAAGGCATAATACATAAGCATGCCCTAACTTGGCCTCAATTGACATATATGCCCTCTAACTTTGGGTGTATACAAGTAGTCATTTAAACTTGTATAAAATTGAACAAATAGACATATTCGTACTACTTAGAAATTTGGTGTATAATATGTAGTGTCCTACGTGTATTATGTCACGTAGGACGTGTGAGTCTACTTGTTCAATTTTATACAAATTTAAGTGTTTATTTGTGCACACCCAAATTTTAACACTCTGTTTGGATCATTGTTATCCATTGTTTCATAATGTATTGTATTGTACTGTACTCTATTGTATGTACTGTATGGTAGATACAATGTTTGGCTAGACTGTATTGTTTGTTATTGTTTAATAACATTTTAATTGTTTGGTTTGATTGTATCATACTGTATTGTAATTTATAAATTTACTAAAATATCCTTAATTATTCTAGGGTAGGAGGTTTGACTGGGATTAAATAATAAAAGGTAAAGGGTAAAATAGTATTTTGAAATATTATGTAAAGATATAATTGGAAAAAGAAATTAAGTAACAATGGGAACACACCAAATTGGTTGTTCCATAAAATAGGGTTTTCATTGTTACGTAACAACGAAATTTAACAATACAATACAATACATTTTAAGTAACAATCAAAACAAACGTTGTAGGTATAGTAACGATACAATACAATACAATGGGTAACAATGATCCAAACTGAGTGTAAGTGTCTACGTGATTGTAAGATGATCTATAATTAAGGAGATACCTATAACTTATTTTAAATCATTCATATATTTCAAAAAAAAATCAAATTAAAATTAGTGCATTATCAAACACGTTCTCATAAATTGAGATCAACCGTCAAAAACGTATGTGCTAACCTTAGGTCGGATAAGTCCATCGGTCTGAAACTCCCAATCGACAATATAATCATAGTTTGAAACTGACGCTGCCATTCTCACCACTAACGTAACCTTTGGCCTTACTTCTCGTATCTGTCCAAAATTTCATGCATAAATAAAGTAGTACTCTATCAAACAATATTATTAGAAACAAATGTCATAGAAAACTTGCTCTGTGTTGACACATAACATATGGACAAATTTAAGCAGTTCTGATCCAACCACTAAATTTAACGTGACATACAATTTTGTATCATTTATTTTCATAGTGAATAAAGTCCAGTTAATCATAGACACGAGAGTCCGTGCTAGCACGGATCTAATATAAGTGTTGTTTTGTCTCAATTTATATGTCACAGATAGAATTTGAAAATTATCGTCCAAGCCTCCTCGTGTATAGAATTAGTTAGAAAAGAAGAGTGAAATTATTTACCGGCAAACCAGTAATTGGACATTCAGCATGTCGCCATACAATATCACCAGCATATCTTTCAAATACACAAATCATATTGGAACGAACATATGGTGTTCCATCAGCTGCCACAAAAACACCATCCATATAATACACATTACGAGGACAATCCGCAACATTGTAGAGAGACGTTCGACTCCACGTGTCTGCTGAACAGTTCCGAAGTAGCAAGACGAGTGAATGAAGGCGCTGTAAGCAGTAGTGAATACTTTTTCCATGGCTCCGGCGGAAACGTTCCCTTTGTCACTATAAGTTGGTTTAGTGAGGGCGACCGCGAAAGTCACCGAATGGGTCAGTCTTTTAGTTCTCCCAGATTAGAATATCAAAGGAGGACGTTGCAAATGCCGGGGGCGGACACGACTTTTTTCTACGATGTTCGAGATCTTTGTCTCGCAAAGGGCGAAATGAGATCTTCTTGGAACAAGGTTAGAGAGGTTGGACGGACCAGTTTCTTCTGATTCCAATGATAGATGGATGGTCAGGTCGGTAACATATGGATGGAGGACTTCTACAGGGTCTTCTCGTGCGCTCGACTAGAAAGGTGGTTTTGTAGGCGAACAAAATACGTTTTTGTAGGCGAGCGAAGTGAGGCAATGAAATTGTTTGCCTTTTTTTAGGAATTACTCATATCCAAAGCAGCTTTTCACAAGCACCCCACCCCATACAACTAGTTGGGGGGCTGTTCGCCTTTTAGAAAATGACGACTCCTTCAGAAAAACAAACTTATTCAAGTTCTTTTTCCCAAAGAAGTTCCTTCCAGAGCTGGGTAAGTGATCTTCAAGGGCATCTCCCCGATCCATTCTTCCCAGCGCCCCTCAATCAAATCCATAACTACTGTTGCTTGTGCAGGAGTAACTAGAGAACTTCAAATTGCAATAAAAAAGTTGTCAACTCTATTCTTAAGTAAGGGTTCCCCTCTCTCGAAAAAAAGAATATGTTAATCGTTACCCATTTACTTCCACCTCGACTCCCGTAAACCAATCCATTAAGAGTTCTCCCAACGAGCAGAAAGATAAATTGGGGTTTCTATCTGAAAACCAGCAGAAGCTCTGGGTAGATTTATTCCAGCTGGCAAGTTGGATCCTAGGGTAGGTTCCTGCTGTTGAATGATCGACTAGCTTCCTCTTTAGTTGTTTGATATTGGGTTCGTGTTCAGTGTACCGCTCTTTTTATATATGAAATTCCTACTTTTTTTGCTGAGCCCGTAGAGACTGGAGCCAAGCCTGGAAGGGCGAACCAAGGAACTCAGACTGTGGAGCAGCAACCTGTGATCCATTCGGTTAACCACATGTTCTTTTTACTCGCGAAAATGGTGCTTTTAAAGCAAACTTTGCTTATCTTACTAGTAGCTCTATATATTGGTACCAGCCAGGGAACTCCCTCTTTGCGAGCTACTTACTTTATCTGAACCCTCTACCGACAGATGCGCGAATTGCACTGGTCATTGTGCGGAATTCCCTCTAAGCCAGTCAGTCAATGGAGGGACCTGGGCTTAGATAAGAAATATAGGCATTTTTTCTCTATATCAATCCTTCGATAAAGAACTCAAACCAACGAGTAAGGAAAGGAGGCCTTGAGTTGATATTTAAAAGAAGGAGTTCGTCCTGGTGTGTTGCTTCCTTTCCTGCGGCCCAAGAGCGTATTTGTTCAAAGAGCTGGCAATGACTTTCTTTCCGGGTACGCAAGCAAAGCTGGAGCTCGAGTATTGATATATTCCATCAAGAGAAAGGAGGCAGACTGGTAAGAAGGCCAACCACATAGGGGGGCGAACCGAAAAACTCAGCTTTTCGGAGCGGACCAATCTTCCGTGCCCCCCCCCCCTTACTCTCTCTATAAAGAGAAAGCTTGCTTTTAGGAGTGATCTTTCGCCTTTATTAAGGAGATATAAAACAAGCTTACTTACTAATAAAGCGGCAAGAAGCACCTTCTTTTCTTTCTGCTCAAAAGTGTCTATACAAAGCCCCTCTCTTCTTCACTCAAAGAGGCAATGCACCCTTTGTTTGAATGGTACTTGATTCATAAAGAATGATTCTTTTGAAGTTATACGGAAGTCTATTGTTGTGTTTCGGAATTAGGGGAAACAAAGCTTCAACAAGTAGAAGCTTCCTGGCAAAGCTTCAAACAAAAAGGTTGGGTTGTTCACTTAGCTTAATAGTAGATCACCTTTTGTTTTGCTTAAAAGAAAATTCTAAGTGGTGCATATTGTGGTTGTTAGACGAGATTCTGCGTTAATTCTATAAATTCAGATAGGGTTTAACAGGTCAAGTGGCATCGCTTGTAACCCAAACCCGTATTCACCTGCATCCATATGCGTCTTAAAATACCATGCATCTGATGGATCCATGTAAGGTACAAACAATTCCGACGTAAACCCTTTATACATAACATTTCTCATCTTCCCTGTATTCAGATCTTGAACCATGGCCCGGGATATAATAACCTCGGCTCTCGGGTCCGGCTTGAGGTGAAATTCCCAATTTGCCCATTTAACTAGATGATTGTTCTCTATAGTGAAACTTGGACCATTTGGCTGTTCGATTGATATTGGTTTGAGTAAGTTTATTTTTGTGTGTTTTTTTTAATACGGGAGAAGCGATAGTCTGTGTTGGCGGCCTTTGGTATTGGTATACTCATTCCTTCATCGATAATTTCGATGACTTGTTGGGTGTCTAAATCAAGAAGTACTGTTAATCCTTCAATTGGTCTCATATAGAAATTGATAGTGTCCTTCGATGTATAGCACTGTACTTTAATCACTCTTTGTTTCTCCTCGATTTTTCCTGAATATAAATTTGAATCGGTCACCTTGTAATTACTTAGATCACTCTAGTTTGCAATACTACATATCTTATTAGATTTTGGTGCATACAAATATGTTATGATACCTCCAGATATATGTATCGGGCTACATGAGATTAAAATTATGTGTAATTTATTCTAAATATATTGTATGTGGATTCGCATGTATATGAGATACATAACAAATCTCATTCGTCACTCTCCTATGTATCTAATATCTCGAATACATGTGAATCACACCAGATACATACGGATACATGTATCTAGTATGATTCACATATATTTGAGATATATAAAGAATCTCATTCACCTCCCTTGTCTGATCTAGTAAGTGTAATGTAATGAATGGAAGAAAAAAAAATACACTCACCAAACCAACCAGTGGAGATGGGCAAACATAAATCAACGCCACGCTGGACAATGGTGGTTAAAATCAGAGTTGGCAAGCGGGGCAGAAGTCGCCGTGATCATATCCTCCATCGTCATGATCGGGTAACCCGAATAATCACCCGTTTCACGTCGGGTCACACGACCCGATTCAATATCCACGGTAATCACGTGCATGACGCCGAGTGCACGTGCAATTACCGACGCCTTCCTCGGCGGAAGCCGGTGACCTTTCCTCCAGTTCAACACCACCTCCTTCTCCGGCTCTTCGAGTACAACAGACTGAAGAACGCAACCTTTAATCCTAAATTCCTCAATTGAATTAACAATTTTCTTCACTTTTTGAATTTCTCCAATTGTCAGTGGGTCTAAAGGATAATTGGGGAAATCGGCATAGTGATTTCTAGCATTTTCCGGTTGCCGGAAAAAGTGTTTTTTTGAACTGCACCATGGGGAGTAAATGGAGCAGTTTAGCAGCTCGTCTGTGTGAGAAAACGGAGATGGTAAGTTTAAAAAAGTGAAAATTAAGAGCAAAATTATGCTCATGAGGAAGAAGAGATATCTAAGGAAGATTCTTCCTTCCATAGCTGCGTTTAATTTTTGTGAATTTCAATTTCTTTGGTCTTGTGATTGTGGGAGCTATGGTGTTTAAATACATGCAACGGATGTATGCTCGGGTGGGCATGGTATGGTTCGGTACGGTATTTGAAATGGATAATGTAATTTTGATATTCTATTTGTAAAACGTTATATCATTACCATACCAATTTAATTCGGTATGGTTTGGTATTTAGAAGTTCGATTTCAATATTTTTACGGCATGGTAAATCGGTGATCAGAATTTGTTCGACTCCGATTAATTAGTATATACTCATATAATAGAGTATTACGACTTCCACAATTTAAAAAACGGTCTCAATTGTATCATACTACTCCCTCTGTCCCAATTTATGTGACACATTTCGCTTTTCAAGAGTCAAACAGATTAAGTTTGACCAAGAATTTGCTCATAAAATTTTCAATTTTTTAAAATGAAATTTATATATTTGTAAACTACAAAAAAAGTACTATAAGTCTCAATAATTGATAATTCAAAATATTAAAAAGATATAGGAAAAATTTACGATCAAAGATAAATTTGTTTGAATCTCGAAATCCGAAATGTGTCACATAAATTGGGACAGAGGGAGTAATACATTACACATTTAAAAATATATATGCAAAATAAAGTACAAACAAGTTCTTTTGTTAATCAATTGCAATTTAAATACATTTCAATCAAAATAGAATTAGTCAAAATTTTAACTTCTAAACATTTAGTTTATACTAATACAAGGTTACATATTTGTTAGTATTTTAACAATAATAATAATTATTATTATTATTATATATATATATATATATATATGTTATTTATGTAACTATATACTTTGGTATGGTATTTGGTATTTCGGTATGTTATATCTAAATACCAAATATTATATCGAATACCAAAAAAAATTGAAATGTATACCATATACCACCCCAAATACCATAATATCAAAATCACGGTATTAAAAATTTTAATACGGTATAGTATTTCGATATATCACATACCATGCTCACCATTTTATAATTTTATTACTAAAATAAATAAATAAAAGTAAAACTTTCAATAATTCTCTAAATAAATTTAAGAATAAATTATCAATAATACAAAAAGAAAAAAAAATGTTGTGATTGCTATTGGGGAAAGATAACAATACAAAAAATGATAATAACATAATAACTTTTGAAGTAAAATCATCATCAAACTCCATATTTACTAGTATTTCCCACCTCGGCTCAAGCCTCAATTAATATTTGCATTGATTATTTATTTTATATTTCGAACAAGAAAAGGATAAAAAAAAAAATAAGAGTAATGAAAAAATGAATAAAGTTACTTCAGAAACATAGTGCTATAAAATCTATATCCTATTTGTTTAGGGCTAAATTATCTAAAGAAATTATTTATGGCAATAATCGAGATAACTTTTGAAGTAAAATCATCATCAATCTCCATATTTACTAGTATTTCCCACCCCGGCCCAGGCCTCAACTAATATTTGCATTGATTATTATTTTATAATTTGAAGAAAAGGATAAAAAAAAATTAAGAGTAATGAAAAAATGAATAAAGTTACTTCAGAAACATAGTGCTATAAAATCTCTATCCTATTAGTTTAGCGCAAAATTATCTAAAGAAATTATTTATGACAATATCATTTTCGATGAAATTTTCTTTATTTATTTATATATTTTTAGAAAATATAAATAATGGTGGGATGTTGAGGGTTCATCAACCCTCAATCAAATGTTTTGGAAATAGAGAAAATCATATTGAGAGTGTTGTACTTTAAATGGCTCCTGTAAGGTGGTAATGTGCAGTCTATATTTAATCGAACTTTAATATAAACACTCAACATTCAACTTTTAGAAATTCCAGCAGTGAACTAGCTTATTATAAGTTGAAGTTATGGATTCAGATCAAATATTTATTGATATTTTAATAGCTTTTCACATATATAAAATTTATATTATGTGTCGAGAATTACAGAACTAGGCAAACTCATATATGGCATAAATATTTCCTATAATTAGTTGGCTTCAGCTGTATTTATGTATTTCAACTTTGGTTGTACACAAATAGATACTTAAATTTGTATAAAATTAAATAAGTAGGTGTGCATGCGTCCTATGTGACATAATAAATGTAGGACTCCTTGTAGGACACAAATTGTATGTATATGTCTATTTGTTTGATTTTATCAAGTTAAAATACCTAATTGTGCACACCTAAAGTTAGATGTCATAACTATCAATTTATAAGACCAAATTAAATGGTATGTTTATGTATTATACCTAAACTATATTCGTCCCTAACTACAAACACATATAATTCAAATTTTAAATGAATTAAAGGTGTTCTTTTTATAAGTAATAATATTTTTTTCTTTCACTAGCATGGGTTATGATGCACTGGTAAGAGTACTTCACCCTTAACCAGAGGTCTTGGATTTGAGCCCTGAATATGGCGAAAAAAATTCTTTCTTTTTGTTTTGGTGTGTGGCTTTGTAGTTAATTTGTAATCTATCAGTTGTTGAGATAGCTGAGTTGCCCTAAGGTACTAAATTAAGGTTTTATGATTCGAAAAGGATCATGTGTCTTCATCAATGTAAATTAATTTTGTGTCAAACTTTACCAAGAATATGGTGATGTATGTCTACACATGCACTCATCATTATTATGTGGCCGTTGGTTATATTAATATTGAAAAGATTTCTTTTTCGACTTATCGTTGGACTCATTCAAGAATTATTTTTTATCTAATTCATAGGGATCAATAGAAAAAACAAATCATTTATGATATATCAAATTCGGATCGATTATTGATAGAGTTAATATATATGTTATTTCTTGAAATCTCTCTTCTAATTTAAAATTGTAGTGTAACGTGTATCCTCTCATGCTCCGCTCATCAAATAGTTGAAGAAATCAAAAAATATTTTTTTTGTTCAAGAATGAAATTTTATTAAAACTGTCCATAGCAAGCTTGTTATGTATATTATCGTCATGGAATAGTTTTAGATAATACTTTCAATTGATAGATTATTCATATAATACCGACTATATATGAATAGTAGTGTTGCATTGATAGGAATAAAATTTACATACATGTTATTATTCAACTTTTGTCAATATATATACACTATCTTCTTCAGATCCATTTGAGAGATTACAGATATATATTATTGTTCTAAACTATAGTGCTAGGTGAGGCATTTTTTTAACAGAAAAAAAAAGAATGAGATGTAAACTCTGAATCACGAGGTATATACGAGTATGTTATTATTGTTCTAAACAATAGTGTTAGGTGGGCATTTTTTAAAAGAAAAAAAAGGATGAGATATAAACCCTGAATCACGGGGTATATATACAAATGTTCTAACATGTGCCCGAACTTTACAAAGGAATTAATAAATTATAGTTAAGATCTTTATTCGTATGACATTTGATATGCTTATATTATTGTATCGTAAAAGCTTAGTGCATATATTTTTCAGAATATATTTTAATTTTTATCGAACTTTACCAAAATGATAGTACATAATGGGATTGTCGTTTTTCTACAAATATTTTTGGAAGGGAATAACTTTTTTAGTTTGAGTTGGCACATGTATTATGGTAGGTGCATCACAATGAATATATTAGTCATATGTATCCCGTACCTACACTAATATTTTATTTTAGTTGTGAGTAAGGAACAAATAATTCCACGTACGGTACTAATTTTTTGTTGTATTTTATTTGGTTACAATTATTAAAATGAGAGTTGAATTTATTGTATTTGAATGAAATCTGGTCCAAAACGTGTAGATGAACTTTATCTATTAAAGAATTTTACCCTTTTGGAAGTATGTTATGCAAATTGTAGAGATGTTTGTTGGGTTCGAAAGTAATTAGGTCGTCAGGTGGAAGTTTACAGTTACAAATCAAGATGGAGATAAATTAGATGGCAAAAACTTATACTAAAAACATGATATTATTATATGAAAACTAATATAAAAGAAAAATATTAAAATTGTTGAGAATAAATCTCTCCACAAACAAAACTCTTTAATGATTACATTGTGGATTCTATTGTTGTTCTTGATATGAGAAGAGAGTCTTCAATTTATAGGATTGCAAACATTTCTTTTAAGGAAAGAATAAACCAAATATGGAAGAAAAATATTTTTTCCTTTCATGAAAAGTAAAAACATTTATGTTAATGTTTTGTCTTTTCTTTCAAAAAAAAATAAACTTAAGAAAATCAAGGCAAAACTCTAACAATATTTAAAAAGATTTAGGTGTTGTTTGATTGGTCTGTCATCACGATTTGACTTTAAGCCACAAATTTCATTAAGCCGCTTCGTAGTTGGTGGATGCACAATAATTGAGGGGACTTAAGTATTTCTTCTTAATATACTCTAACGTAAGATTTTATATATATTTAATATTCAACTCGCTCAATCAGGCTCTTCCCTCCCTAGATCGTAATGTGGTTCTACTAATGTAAACTTGTATTTAAATAAAGGTTTAAGTCATCCATAGTTACTTAAAGTTGTCCTCATACTTTACTTGGATATCTTATCTTAGATTTGTTTCAATTGAACACTTGCACAAATAACTTTTTTTTTACCTATCACACTTTGAAACAATCAGCTAAAAAAAAGAAGGTGTGTGTAATACACTTGTTGTGCATGTCATAGTAACTAATCAAAAAAAGACATATGGTATGGGGGCAGAACAACAATTAAAAAAATAAATTAAAAAGAAAAAATATATTTAAAGAAAGAAACAGAAAAAAAAAACCTCCTATTCTTTTTCTTCATTTGCCAGAAGCCAGAACCCTTCTCCCCCCAAAACACACACACATCAACAAACCCTTGTCTTCAAATCTGAGTTTTTTCTTGTTCTTGTATTGTGAGTTCTTTAGAATTTGAATACATCAACAATTTCAAATAATAACTTCAGATTCGTATTAATCTTGCCAGAAACAATGGAGTTTCGCCGGAAATAATGAACACCAAAGTGAGAAAACCATCGATCACTAGATGCTTGTTATTTTAAATTTTTTGTGTCTTTATGTCATGATGTCTGCTTAACATTCCATGTCAAAGGAAAGGCATCACAAAATTTTCTTTTCTTTCTGCATTTCTTTTGTTTTTTAGATTTATATTTAATTTATGTTTGGGTTCGATTTGACAAAAGAGAAGAAGAAGGGAGAGATATGGATGGTGGCAGCGGCGATACCATTTTTTCCGACGAAAAATTTGGTGACAGATTTGAATGTGCAGTTGGTCGTTTGAAAGGCAAAGGTCGTTTGACGATGGTAGATTTGTGGATGATGACGACCGATTTGATGGAAAAAATAAGGTGGTGTACTTGAAAAAAAAGAATGGCTGAAAATCGAGAAAAGGAGGAGTTGTGGGTCACGGAGCATCCATGGAAACAAAGAAGTAGAAGATATAAAAAGATTTTTTTTTTTGGCTAAAAGTTGTCCTTTTACGCGCCTCTCTTTGTGTGCATTACACACACTTTGTCATGTCTGGGAAAAAGTTTAATAGGCACAAATTCTTTGTTGTATAGGTATTCAATAAATACAATTTTTAGTTGATGTGTTATACGGATAACTTTTAAGTGATCGCATATGACTTAAGCCTTAAATAAAATATTATGTACAGTAAATAGCACTATAATTCTGAGTCACCCATCCATCATCTGAGTGAAACAAGGCGCTCTAATTAAACGATCAACAAGATGAGAATTCACATTTCATTAATGAAAATTAGAGACTATGGTACCCGAAATCCAAGTCTAGCGCGGCTATCGTTATTATTATTACATAGTATGCACATATAATACAATTAATATATGATCAAGCAGAAGCAGCAGCTTTGCAAATTGGGAGGTCCTTTGGAGAATTAGGTGGAATATTGAGAATTGGGTTACTCTCAAAGAAATTGACTGGCTTTATCTCAAAACTTGATGATACTGTTGGCATTATTGGGAAATCCTCTTGGCATGGAATATGATGGAACCCTAATGTATACCACACCACTATGTCTTTATTCTCGATTGCCCTGTCTCTGCAACATACAAACAAACAAAAAAAGTACTATTAATTACTCAAAAATATCAAGCAAGCGCTTACTATCTGGTCAAAAGCTATAATTAATATTATCTCATAACCTAGTCCATCAAACAAGTCTTATGTTCGACCATGACAATGATTTGGGCCATTATTCATTGACCATCATCGATCACCTAGGACTCACCATAGACAGGATATATGTTGGTGTTACTCGATAACAGTGTGATTTATTTAATCTCACCATGTTACGTTACCTACAACATGTAACTATTCATAATTTCATATAAAGTATAATATGGTTGATCATAACATGGAAAATGGAGTAAATAATCCTAATGTAACGTGTTAAAAGTGCATTAAGTTACTTTTTCCATTTCAATTTGTTTGTCTTACTTTCCTTTTTAATTTGCTTCTTTTTTTGGCAACTCTTTTATTCTAACTCCCCACATGTCATGTTTAATACCACAATAATTTTGATACTTTCTATCTATCTTTAGTTTAAGACGATAAGATTCAAAAGTTTATTTTACTTTCAAAAAATTTGTGTCAAGTCAAAACCAGTCAAACAAATCGAAACAGAAGAAGTTACCTGTCAGACCAAACAGCAAGAGTGTCATCACCTTGACTTTGATAAACAAACAAGCCAGCAGCCCATTGCTCAGATTCATTATAAGGTGTGACCCAAATTTGGTTATTAGTAAAAGCAGCTCTCTTCTGAGGAGGATCATCATGGTCAAGTAAACTAGCAGCAGTTCCACCAGGAACAACTTTGTAACCAACAGGGTTCCCAACTCTTGATTTCTTATTAGAATTAATCACATGGAATTCTGAAGGATCATATAGTTTGAACTTAATTTGTGCATCTTTTTCAGTTTTAGCCACATTTCTAACAGCTTTTAAGTAGCTTCTTCGCGGTGATTCTCCAGGAGAAGTCATCTCCTTCTGGAGATTCACCTTCACGAAAGAATTGTTCGATGGACCATCGATGTCCATGTCGAGATGGAAAGTTACATAGTGATCATGGATGACTCCTATTATGTTTTCAGATAAGAGAGTGCCATAGAGATACTCATTTTGGTTTACTTGATTCATGTTCACATATGGAGAGCCTTTCACCATCAATATTCCACTTAGTCCAACCTATATAACAACAAAACAAAATTGATAAAAGAATCTTTAGAAATAATATCAAAAGAATCTTAGACCATTTTATTCCAGGGTGCGGCCTAACAATAAATGAAGTCAGAATCATGAGGTATCATGTTCAATCCAAGTAGAAGTAAAAACATTATGTAATTTATTTTTATCTATTTAAGCTTCTTGTGTGGATCAAAATTACTCGTTTTCTATGCTTATGGGGATAGAAAATAGTACTCCGTAAAAATTAATCAAAATGCGTGTAAGCTGAAGATTCTATATTATTCAACTTGGAATTGATATTGAGATGTGAGTTGTGACTAATGACCAACCCCCAACCCCACCCCGCCCCACTCCAAGGAGGAAAAAAAAAAACTTGATGTGATTGGGTGATTATTGCTATTTGCTACCCAATAATATTCCACGGGCTGGTGCTTCCCAAGTCTTTGTGGAATATGACTTTATACTATATTTGAAAATTTATTTCTGGTTTAATATAATTTGCAGATAAATAAAAATAACATATCTAAATAATATCCGTATCGTTTCCATTTTCCGGCATTAATTCTTTGTCGGATTAAACTTTATTATTTGAAAAATAAATTATAAATTGCAAATATTCTAAAATAAGACATATCAGGTCATTTGGTAGAATGTGTTAATTAATATATGTATTAGTTATAGTATTATTTAATCCTTTGTTTGATAAGATATTTAGTCATGATATTATATGGTGTATAACTAATACATATCAAATCATGATATTAGCAATACATGAGCATAAAGCATTACACTCTCTGTTGGATCTAAATTTATATTTGAAAAATAAAAGAATAAGATTTATTTATGTTTAACTTTGCAAATATATATGAATTGAAATATTTGTGTTAATATTTTGAAATTGAAAAAATAAATGCTCGGTTGTTCCGGCTGTCAGATCAAATAAATATAAAAATAAATGCTTCCACCAGTAGACAAAAATTTGATTACTAAAAGCCAAAAATAAAATAATGTTACAAATTACTTCATCCCTATATATTAAAAAAAGATATTCTATTCTACTTATTCAATTTAGAAAATCAATACAAGTTTATCATTTTCTTCTCATACTATATACCCTTGTCATTAAATGATTATATCCAGTATTAGTAGTTAAATTTTTCTTTCCAAAGTATAATTAATAAAGATAATTTAATAAAATATTTTTTTAATAAATACTTTCTTAATAATAATATCAAATCAAAATGAGTCCGGTAAAATAAAACGGAGGAATTAGTCATTATACTCCTCAAAAAACAGATAAGACATGAATAATTTTGTTGGATATATATATATATCTTGCATGTAATTAATATTATTCGATAATCTTCTCTATCGTATCAAAAATTATAAACGGCACAAATAAAAGATCAAGAACTAGCAAGTATGCATGTTAGAATTATGCGAATGCGAATTTAGAAACTAGGCTAGTAAAATTTGAACATGTGTCTTCCGTTCCAAATTATGTGACATTCAATTATTTTTAATCAATCTTAAAAAATGATACTCCCTCTGTCCCAATTTATGTGGCACTTTTCATTTTTTGAGAGTCAAACAATTTAAGTTTGACCGTAAATTTGCGTATGAAATCTTTAATTTTTTTGAAATAAAATTTATATATTTGTAAACTACATAAAAAGTACTATAACTCACAATAATTGATAATTCAAAATGTTTAAAAGATCTATGAAAAATTTACGGTCAAAGATAGACTTGTTTGAATCTCGAAATCCGAAAAGTGCCACATAAAATGGGACGGAGGGAGTATTTTTTATATTAAGTAAATAAATTAATATTTTAACTTATAGTCCTAAAATATATCTATTAATTGTTTCTGACCAAATATATAAAAAAAAAAAAATTAAAAATATCAAATACGTTCACATAAATTGAAACTAACGATCAAACACATATGTTGTGCTAACCTTAGGTCGAATAAGTCCATCGTTCTGAAACTCCCAATCAACAATATAATCATAGTTTCCTACTGATGCTGCCATTCTCACCACTAACGTCACCTTTGGCCTTACTTCTCGTATCTGTTCCAAAGTTGCATGCAAAACCAACAAAATCAATACTATCAAACAATATTTTTTTCAGAAACAAATGTCATACAACACTTGTTCTGTGCTGACACATTAACAAATTTACTTTTCTTGGTTTTCGTGTCCAAAAACTCCGATTAAAATTCGGATTGTGCACTACATGGAAACAGTCTCAGCGCTGTACCACTACCATCAGGGGCGTATTTAAAGGGGGTGCCGTGGGTTCACGTGAACTCATGCTCCCCTCTCTAGATCATATATAATAGTGTCATATTTTTAAAAAATATTTAAATATAGATGTGTAAACCCATGTTTAAAGTATCATATAATAATACAATAATGATTGAGTGCACCTCTCTAAGTAAGGATAAAAATTTAAGTCTTATATTTATCTTGTCCTTTTGAGTAACACCTCCCCAAGTGGTTATCGATTATACTTTTGACGTTTCAACTAATTTTTCTTTTGTTTTTTTCCTTTAATCTTTCAAAATTTTCAAGTGCCTTACATTGGAAGTTCCTAAAAAGACTTTGCACTATAAGATTTTTATATAATTAAATCAAATGTGTATATTAAAATTTAAAACTAATAGTATTATATATTTTGGACCTATAATTTTTAAAATTTAATGGTTCATATTAAGAACCTAAAAGTCAAACTTATCAAATTTATATTTAAAATGTATTTTTTCGTATTCGTGCACCCATCTTGACGAATTCCTGAATACGCCTCTGACTACCATATGGACAAATTTAAGTAGTACACAAACATTTTTGTATCATTTACTTTTTCATAGTGAATAAAGTTGAGTGTATTTACTATTTGAAAAAAAAAGAGTGAAATTATTTACCGGTAAACCAGTAATTGGACATTCAGCATGTCGCCATCCAGTATCACCAGCATACCTTTCAAACACACAAATCATATTGGAGCGCACATATGGTGTTCCATCAGCTGCCGCAAAAACACCATCCATATAATACGCATTACGAGGACAATCATTTAACGGGTCAAGTGGCATCGCTTGCAACCCGAACCCGTATTCACCTGCATCTATATACGTCTTAAAATACCATGCATCTGATGGATCCATGTAAGGTACAAACAACTCCGACGTAAACCCTTTATACATAACATTCCTCATCTTCCCCGTATCCGGATCCTGAACCATGGCCCGGGATATAATAACCCCGGCTCTCGGGTCCGGCTTGAGGTGAAATTCCCAATTTGCCCATTTAACTAGATGATTGTTCTCTATAGTGAAACTTGAACCATTTGGTTGTTCGATTGATATTGGTTTGAGTAAGTTTATTTTTTGTGTGTTTTTTTTAATATGGGAGTAGTGATAGTCTGTGTTGGCAGCCTTTGGTATTGGTATACTCTTTCCTTCACTGAAAATTTCGATAACTTGTTGGGTGTCTAAATCAAGAAGTACTGTTAGTCCTTCAATTGGTCTCATATAGAAATTGATAGTGTCCTTCAATGTATAACATTGTACTTTAATCACTCTTCGTTTCTCCTCGATTTTCCTAAATATAAATTTGAATTAGTCAGACTCAAAGTAACGATATACTAATATTTTTCAATATAATTAACTCATTTCGCTTCTCTAACTCCGAATTAAGGACACTTACCATACCAACCAGTGGAGATGGGTAGACATGCCAGGTCAGCCAAATCAACGCCACGCTGGATAATCGAACGGTTAAAATCAGAACTAGCAAACGGGGAAGAAGTGGCAGTGATCATATCCTCGATCGTCAGGATCGGGTAACCCGAATAACTACCCGTTTCACGTCGGGTCACACGACCCGTTTCAATATCCACGGAAAGCACGTATACGACGCCGAGCGCCCGAGCAATGACGGCCGCCTTCCGCGGCGGAAGTCGGTGACCTTTCCGCCAGTTCAACACTACCTCCTTCTCCGGCTCTTCGAGTACAACAGAGTGAAGAACGCAACCTTTAATCCTAAATTCCGCAATTGAATTAACGATTTTCTTCACTTTTTGAATTTCTCCGATTGTCAGTGGGTCTAGAGGATGATTGGGGAAATCGGCATAGTGATTTTTAGAATTTTCCGGTTGCCAGAGGAAAAAGGGCTTTTTCGAACTGCACCACGGGGAGTAAGTGGTGCAGTCGAAATGCTGATCAGTTGTGTGAGAAAGCGGAGATGGTAAGTTTAAGAAAGTGAAAATTAAGAGCAAAATTATACTCATGAGGAAGAAGAGATTTCTTCCTTCCATGGTTGGCTATTGATGTTTTGAGTTTTTGTTATTCTTGTGATTGTGAGCGCTATGGTGTTTAAATACATACACAGAGCTAGCTAGATAGGGAAGATAAAGTGACGTGTAAATTTACGTATGGGAAATGACTTCATTGTGTGGTAGTGAATGATTTGCTCTAATCAGCTATCGTTAAAAAAAGAGTTGATTGATGATTGCAAATGGTGTAATTGACTTGGAACTAGAAATCAAATGATAAAATCTTGAGCTGAAACATAATTTATACATATAAATTTAAAATTTAATGAGTTTAATTTTTAATTTTTTTAAAATATTGAACTTGTTATATTGTTAATAGTATGAAGTTAAATTTAATAAGCTTAATTAGAAGACTTCTACTTCTACGAGCAGCACAAGAACAAATTTATGCTCATCATGGGTCCACTCTTAACTACTCCATATTCTAGTTTCCGTCAGGTCAGGGCCAACTCTTGCCTATGAATTTTTAGGCCAATGCCTTAATTTTTTCATGTAAAAAATTAGTAATTATTTATAATAAAAAGTATATATATATCATATTTTTTTCGCCAACACTCACATTATTTATCCTTTTTAACTCCTTCTACACTCTATTTCTTCAAATCTTGGATAGTTAGAGTAATATTCTGTCAAAAATATGAATCAATAGTCGAAAAGTGTTGAACAAAATATATTACAAATATTCATTTATTTCTTCGTAACTTTTCATATTAAAGTAAGGTATACCAAGTTATCAACTTTTTGAATCAGATTCTATGATTCTAACTCTTATCTTTATTTAAAATTTATCAACTTATTACTTATAGAATTATATTATTGATTCATATAATAATTGTCTCAATAAAATGATGTTTTTCAATGTTGAATTGATAAAGTCTTGCTTAAAAATAATAATTAAAAAAAGTATTTGAAAAAATCATTTATAAAAAGATATTAAAATTTCGCTTTAGACCTCGAATTATGTTGAGCCACTCTTGTGTCAATTTCTTAAGATAGATATACATATATACACATAATTTTTTTCAGAAGTTAACGAATGCATGTGCACACATAAATTTCTATTGGAAATTCATCAAAAAACATAAAATTTCGTAGAAGCCAAAATACTTTTTTAACTTTTTGGACTGAATATTCGTGGTGGGGTCCTATGATGGAATCTGAGCTATTTTTTGATGTGTCTAAATTCCAATTACTACATCCATCCACCAATGAGTAACTTGCATCCCGATTTCCACCATTTGTGGAAACCCATGCATGAATAAGATAAAGATAAGATATTTTATGAAATTAGTGAATGAGATGTTTCACGGGCTATTCCCTCCGTTCCATTTAAACTGTCACTTTAGCTCAAGAAATTATTAGGGAAAAGTTATTGAGTAACAGAAACATCCTACTTACATTGAGGCCAAGGTGATGGATCGAGATGATTCAGGTCGAAGTTATAATTGAACATGCTGGTTAAAAAATAATAATGTGTTGTTATATCTATTATAACATTTTAATATGATAATAAACATTTGATCCTAATACATATAAGCATTTCTTATAAACTTAGGTAGATCATCAAAAGATCAAGTAAACTAGTTGTAAATTTGTAATACCCCTTTTAGCTTCTTCTTTTTTTCTTGGTGTTTTTTGTGATGGATTTTCTTCTTTGAGAAGATCAACTTTGCTAAAGGAGTTGGTTGGGCCATCAATATTCATATCCACCTGAAATATGATGAAGTGACCATGGGCCACACTGATAACACTCTCTGACACTAGTAAATATTTATGGCTCAAATATATCACTGTGTCTGTGGTTGGTGGTTTCTTGTGGATTCTATTTTTCCATCGTAAAAATTACATAAATGTTACAGTGTTAAAAACTAATTATATTCTATTTCTATTTTTTGTAAATTATAAAAATCTCTTAAAATTATAGGATCTTGGTTTATCGGGAAGTTTGCAGATACATAGCTCACAGATTGCGAATGATACATTACTTAATGGGAGAGATATATCATGTATCCAAGATGAGAGAGAAGTATTCGAAAGGGGATATGGATGTATCGGGAAGAGGGAAGGGATGTATCCGAGAAGAGATTTTTATAAAAAAAATTAATGATAGAAAATTTTAGAGATTATGATAAAATAAAATGTGTATTTCTATAAAAAAAATTCTTTTCCATTAGCGTTCTAGAGAGGCCCACCTATTTAAGAATTAGATTTTTTTTTTTTTAAAAAAACTATATTAAAAAAAAGTTACAATTCAAATTATAGTGTGATAGACTCATAGTTTGTATCTAATTAAGCTAGTACTGACTATATATTTTGGATTAAATTTTAAAAAATTGATCGTTAAATATTCATTTATGCTTGTATATAGAACTATAGAAGCACTTGTTCCAACTCTTACAGAGTTGAGAGGAGAGTCTCTCATCTCGTCATTATTGACGTTGTCATCGCTCGACTTGGATTTGAATTTGATTGACGGGTAAACTTTTTTCATGTGAAAAATTAAAATTAAAATTCGGAGAAAATTTTCCTTTACGTAGGTGCAGAACTAGGGGCCTTTTGTATTTGAAAACATGGGCCTTTGGATTGTTCATAGAAATTGGGCCTTTTGGGCTTGTGTCCAAAATCTGTTACTTATCAGACCTTCAATGGGCTTCATGTTGAAACTAGTAGAACCTCGGCTCGGAAAACATCGACGTGGGGGTTGCCCGGGGGATATATAGCCGATTTTGAGATTATCATCTAAGTTATAATTATAATATAAGAAAAAAAAAATTGCAACTTTGATCTGTATAGAATTAACTTGAGATATGTGCGATCAAAACTATTATAAAAAAATTATATTTGAAGTTTGATAATAAATTTTTGATATTTAAAGTTTGACTTATCGAAAGACTTTCAATATTTTTACTTGAAGTTTGACTTATCAAAGCCAAATTTGTGACGCCATTTTTCCATCAAAACTAATAAAAAAATCGAATTCACCAAATTTAAATAATAAATCCACCCTAACAAAATACATGTGTAACCAGAGGTTTGATTGACTGCATCAAAACTGAAATATAGAACCCTATCCATTACGTTTGCTAAATATTCTTAATTTAGAGCATGTGATATCATCAAAACTTTGAATTTGAAATAGTTATAAAAGAAGAAAAAAGAAAAAATTAAAGTTAATACTCTCTTTAGTCCATATTAGTTATCGTATTTACTAAAAATAGATGGTTTAAAATATATTCTTTGTAATCCATGCTTTTATTTGTCTACAATACATTTTCATTTGTACTCATCACTTTTACTATATCAAAAGAAAAACATATTACTTCCTCCGTTCACTTTTACTTGTCACATTTGAATTTGACAAACCCTTGAAGAAAATAATAATTGTCATGGCTTTTACCACACTACTCTTATAGTTTATGTTTAGTATTAAATTTTGAAAAATAATTTGAAATATAAGTAATTAACGTTAAGGATAAAATATGAAAGAAAATAATTATCTTTTCTTAGTATGTTTAAAGTAACAAGTAAAAATGAAAATCTTTTTTTTTTTTGGAAATTATGGACAAGTAAAAGTAAAGAGAGAGAGTATTATTTTTCGCGTGAAAATTCAAATCGGACAAATAAAAATAAATAAAGGAAGTAATTATCGTTTTAAAAAGCAAAATGTAATAATTATTTTTTCTCCACTTTTATTCTTACTCAATAAATATGCAGAAAAATTAATATATGATGAAAAACGAGAATAGCATTAAACAATATATCAAAGAAAATAAATTTTTATATTAATATTTTCTAAAAACATGACAGATAAAATAAAACGGAAAAAATATATGGCAACTTGCAACTTAAGAACGTGTCAAATAAGCAATGCTGTATTCAAATATACTTTACACAGAGGAGCAGGTGGCATAATTTGGTTTAGTATGACGAAATATATTTACATAAAAATTTAAAAAAATACTTTCATGTGAAAGAAATAAATTTTAGACTTTTTTTTTATTTCCATTTGGTATCAAAAAATTTATTTGAAATTTGATTAATCCTAACTCAAATTTGGGAACCTAATTCATGATAGAACAATTCTATTCATCCAATCAGGACTGTCGATTCTCGACTCTTAATAGTAAATTAAACAAGGGATGATTTAGTCAACGAAGTTAATTTATTTGAAAATTACATATTATTTTCTTACTTAGTTTAATATAACTCTTCTATTGTTTTGACTTTTGATATAATATAATACTACCACCAAAATGATATTTTCAATTTATTCTAGAAACGTGACATGAGCTTTTCGATCCAACAAATTACTAGGAAGTAATCACAAAACGATTTTCAAATGGATTTTTCCCCACTGGTAGTTTATATATTCTTTATAAGAACATTCTTGAACAATTAGGTCTTGGGTCTATTTATATCTTCGTACTCGAATTTGAATATTTATTTAATTTGAAGTTTTTTGATTTTATGTGTTATATTTATGGATTAGAAGGTATTTCATTCGTATAGTTGTTCAATTTAGGAGGTTCACATCATATTCAACCATGGTGTCATGCCGAATTAGATCTTGAATTTAATTTATACCTCAAAAACAAATTCAATTAGAAAATGATAGTCAAACTTTATAAGAAGGCCCAAGAACCCCACACCAATGTGGAAAGTTTAATCGTGATCGAATTTACGCTTTGAAAAATAAGACATTTGCTTTAGACCCCCAAATTTGAGCCTCCTTATTTTCTTTGACAATATTAAGATTATTAAGTATTCTTTTACAACATTTATAAGATTAAATTTTTTTGGTTCTTTCTTATTAAATGTCGAACTCCTTATCAAATAAAAATCGAACAAACAAATAAAATGAATGAAATACTATTTATAAAAAAAAGCTAAAAAAAAAAAGAGAGAATAATTTTGCATCTCAAAGCAATTTTTTAAGAAATATATCAACCACTTTGCATTTTATTTTTTAAAAAATGAATTTTAAATTAAAAAACAATAAATATTACGTACTTAATTATCTAAAAATTGAAGTCCTCCAATTTATTTTTGAGTCTAGGTCACAATGTGTTTGACGGTTTGAGCATCCCTGGATCCATTTGAAAAGTAATTAAGTCAATTTTGTGTGTCATAAATTTCTAGATTAACCATTTTTGGGTCTATATATATATATATATATATTGGTGGCTTACATAAGACTCCTTATTTGACCTTTTTCTTTTCTGTTGCACGTTAAAGGAAAAAAAAAATCCATTTTATTAGGAAAATAATTTAATAATCTTTAAAAATATTTAAAATGAAAATTCTAAGTAATATGATTATCATCTTTAAAAATATATAAAAAAAAGTATTGTTATTTTCGAAAGACTCTCAACTCAAGTATCGATAACAGAGCAATAAGAAACACTTTGACCTAATTAGACTGTTAATTAGTGTTAATACAAAATCCATGCATATGTAAATATATGTGCAAATTCATACGTTTTTTATTCATACTCTCCCTTAAAAAGTAGTACTACATTTTTCTTCAACTTTTGGGACTCAAAGCTTGAAATAGGAATAAAGGTTCATTAATCGTGTAATTAACATCTTAATTTTGCCAGCTTATGAATATTTTATTTGTAATAGTAACCTAAGTAACTAACGCCTTTTGTATTCACAAAGTCATTATCATTAATTTAATATAATGAGAAAAAAAATCACATGTTGGTACATTTAACACACAAATTATATTGTACCACGTTACAAAAATCAACATATTTGATAGATTAATAAGAACCATGATTTTATTATGCAATATATTCACTTTAATTTTACACATGACTGAGCATTTAATTCACGAGATTTTTAACTCAACACAATAATTATCATTAATTTCTTATTATTCACACAATTAAAGAAATCTTTTCTAGCTACTGTTTGGATTTCCATTTCATTGCTACCCAAAAAAATTCAACTAAAAGACAAAATGTGTATATATATATGGAAAATCTTTTAAGAAGTGTTTATTGGAAAAAGTTGATGTTATTGTGTTTGAATATTTAGGGCAGATGCATATTTACTAGAGAAAATAATCTCTTATGATTACTTACGAATTGAATTGATTAAAATAATTTTTTTTCCAAATATCTTATATATAACTATGAAAATATTTTATATGTTAAATGGAGATTTACGTATAAGATATTTTTGTGGAAGAATTTTTCTTTTATAGTTTGGAGACACTTTTCAATTATAATTTTTTAGAAAAAAATATTCATTTTTTTAAACCAAGATAGAGTTTCTAAAGAAAACTTTGCAAAGATTTATAAAGATATTGCTTGCTTTTTTATTTCCTAAATTTATGAGAGGAAATTAACCAACAAATAAGATTACAATTTCTACACGTTATTATAAATATATTTTTTCCATATGAAAAAGTCAATAAAAAGGGGAGACCCGTTAAAGATACTACCATAAAAGATCATTAAACCAAACGAAAATTTGACACGTAATCCCATAAAGCATTCATATTCTACAAATCTTTTTAAGGAAAAAAAATACATAAAAGTACTACTCTCTGCCCTCAAATGAGACACTCTTTTTTTTTTTAGATTATTTCATAAAAAAAATATCATTTTTTAAAATTATAATAAAAAATATTTTAATTTCAAAATCTTGCTTTTACAATAAAGAAAAAGGTATTGAAAAACATTCCTAAATTCGATGTAAATTATTAGTTTCATTCTTGTAATATTGACAATCTAAAAAACATATATCTCCGATCTTGTAATATAAGTGAGAGTATTTTTAATACTTCTCTCGTCTTTTTATTAAGAGCTTCGTACTTTTATAAGAATTTGAGACCATTTGTATAACATCTGATAGATTAGGGATTTAACTAAATTTAATTAGTTGAGTAGAAAAATATTTTTAAGATTATTAATTTACATTAATTTTAAAGATTATTTAATTTAAATCAACTTTTTTAATTTTATTTTTTTAAAAATACTAGTGTCAAGTCAAACGGTACCCGTAAATAGGAAGGAGGGAGTAATATTATGTTTGTCTTTTTACTTTCCCAATAACATTACAGCACCTCGCCGGCCCGAAAACCCATAGTCACTAAACCTGTTCTCCCCATCGGACTCTTTTTTCAAGAATAAAAAATTCCAAAAATTCTGAGTTTCAATTGAAATTTTCAAGCTGAATCAATCTGAAAAATCGAAAAAGTTTCAATCTTTTTGTGTTTTTCATCTATGTAAACACCAGAAAGGATTTTCTTCACTTGTTGACTTGTTTGAATTTTGATCATCACTGGAAAAAATGACTCAATTGAAGCCCATTCATACGCATTTGGATGCCATTCCTTCCACCCCAGGAAAGTTTAAGCCTGATAAATCTTCACCCTATAATCTTTATCGTCTCCGTTTTCACCCTACTCTGTTTCCCAGGTTTACTCTTTGGTCCTTTTTTTTCATCTTTTTCATCGTTTTGCTCATCTTTTTCTCGTCTCCGACCAACCCCACCGCCGGAAACAGCCGTCGGAGTCTGAAGAACTCTCTTTCGCCATCTCCCGCGCTCGGCCCGAATTGGGAGCGTCGGGTTCGGGCCTCGGCCCGACCAAGGTCTAAAACGAGCTTTACCGTTCTAGTCACTGGTGCTGCCGGTTTTGTGGGGACCCATGTGTCTCTAGGCCTGAAACGCCGTGGAGACGGTGTTTTGGGGCTGGATAATTTTAATCAGTATTATGATGTCGGGCTGAAAAAAGCCCGACAGGGCCTTCTTGAACGTTCAGGGATTATGGTAGTTGAGGGTGATATTAATGATGCTGTTTTGCTGAGGAAGCTGTTTGATGCTGTTGCTTTTACACATGTCATGCATATGGCAGCTCAAGCTGGAGTTAGATATGCAATGCAGAATCCAGGTTCTTATGTTCATAGTAATATTGCTGGTTTTGTTAGTTTGCTTGAAGCATGTAAAATGGCTAATCCACAACCTAGTATTGTTTGGGCTTCGTCAAGTTCTGTTTATGGGTTGAATTCAAAAGTACCCTTTTCAGAAAAAGATAGAACTGATCAGCCTGCTAGTTTGTATGCAGCCACTAAAAAGGCTGGTGAAGAAATTGCTCATACATATAACCATATATATGGTCTTTCGATTACTGGATTGCGGTTTTTCACAGTATATGGACCATGGGGTAGGCCTGATATGGCTTATTTTTTCTTTACAAAAGATATTTTGAGAGGGAAGGAAATCAAGATTTTTGAGACATCTGATCATGGTAGTGTTGCTAGGGATTTTACTTATGTTGATGATGTGGTAAAGGGTTGTTTGGCAGCACTGGATACCGCGAAAAAGAGCACAGGGAGTGGGGGAAAGAAGAAGGGTGCAGCCCAATTGAGGATTTATAATTTAGGTAACACAAAACCGGTGCCTGTTGGGAGACTTGTTAGTATTTTGGAGAAGTTGTTGAAGGTGAAAGCAAAGAAGAAGGTTATCCAAATGCCGAGGAATGGGGATGTGCCATTTACGCATGCTAATATTACTTTGGCACATACGGAGCTGGGATATAAGCCTACTACTGATTTGGAAATGGGGTTAAAGAAGTTTGTGAAGTGGTATGTTAGCTACTATGGTTCGAAGAAGAAGAAGAGTTCTTGGTGAAGTTCTTAAACTTGGTGTTGCGTTGTTTCTCTCTAATCTTTCCTGCGCGTTGATGATACCTCTTCATTGATTTGCCACATTGTTTTAGGTATTCTATTTGTAGGTGATCATTGTACATTCTACTACTAAAGCATGTTTGATCTATCGACCCTCTTATGGAGGTTTCATGTTTCATTAATCACCATACTCATAATACTTTGGATTAAGCTGTGGTTTATTCGATTTATCAGAACTGCTTTAAAGAAACATATCTGTTTCCCTCTAAGTTCAATTTTATTCGTCCTTAATCAGTTTACTAATATTCAACTTCAAGAATGATAAAAATAAGTCATTAAACAGGCTGTGATGAAATTTTAATGTAGTCGGGAGCTGATAACTTTTCATTTGTTTCCTCCATTTACTTTACTAGGATGCCTTGATATTTATTTGCACATCCTTGCTTTTTAGTAGTTGTACCTTCCCCTTCGACTCCCTTAAGAGTAGTTTAGATTTTTCATGTCATTGCTTTAGATAGACTGTAATTTGGAAATTTAGCTTTTCCTAGAATAAAAGAACAAGCATCTCATATGGTAAATATTGTTAAACTCAGCAGTAATTGTGTATTACTGTGCAATTTTCGTCCATCTTTGGGATTCACGAGCTTGTTAAGACCGTTTTTCTATGGAAAAAGAATTTTGTATGTATCTTAGTGGAAGTTCTGTCTTTATAGATGGTAGCATCAGGTTCTTTTGTTTTGTTTGCTAATTTTCTTTCTCGTTGATAGAAAGCAACAAAAGTTGTAGTCTTTTGGCCCATTCATGTGTTTACATGACTTGACAGCTTTGGACATTGTTTATTTGGTTTTGTCACCATCAAAGAAGGTGCTGAGGCCTGACTCTAATCTTGGAATTTTGTTTCTAAGGAACAAAATTATTTGGTGGAACGGGGCGAGGGCTGTGCCAGATGCACAATCTGCTCTTGTAGCCAATTCTGAAATGACATTTTAGGATCCTTGTACTTGTTTAGGATGTAATCTCTATCAGTCAAGAAAAATTAGTTTGAGCTGGCTTTTATAGGTATTTTCCTCTTCTTAACTAGTTAGGCATCACATTATTCTGCTTTCTATGGTCTGTTATGCTTTCTCTATCATTTGTTATGCCTTGGTATACCTATATATTGTCTTTTTTAAACTGCCTTGTTATGTGTTACTCGAGACGAGGGTCTTTCGGAAACAACTTCTATATCTCCACGAGATAAGGGTAAGGTCTGTGTACACTAGCTAGTCCTATACTGAATTGTCGGTCTGCTCTTTCCCTACGGGGACTGGGGTCCTGCAAGGGATGATGAGGGACTCATTTGCTGTCGTATAAGAACCTTTAGCTTCGTCATTTTCTACTATGACTTAGTTTATTCGTCAGATAAATGTTGTAGATTAGTCAAATTAACTCTATGTTTGTTGATGCAAAAAGAGGAAATAATCGTCTTTTTGCGTAGGAACTGTTAGATTGTTTTACATTAGTTGAGCGACTGAATTGTCGTCTTATATAATATTGGACAAATTCTCGTCTCATGAGTTAGCTTTTGGAGTTGACTTAAGCTCCTGAGCATGAACATATCATTGGGTTCTACCACATGCTTATGATTTGTGAACTAATCGCCAGATTTTTCATTGTAAATGCCAGTTATTGCATACTTTAGAATTTCAATTGTCATCTGGAATTATCAATTGAGGTGAAAATGGAACATTATTATTGCCGTAAACTTCTTGTCCCCTGATTAAACTTGGCCAATATGCAGATTTTTGATTATTTTACTCTTATATTATCTATTCTAAACCAAGGTTCTAGACAGCTTTTGATCTTAATTTTGTGTTGCTTTTGGCATTTCCATTTTCGAGTTCGACTATTCCAATTTAAGTTAATTATACTATTAAAGCCGCCTTTATTCCTAGGCTCACATCCAAGTCCATAAATTGCAATATTGAAGATTTCAATATCGAGTATTATTGCATAAGTTAGTGGAGGACATCAATTATATTATAATTTATAATAAAAACAAAGAAAAACATTGGAAACCAAAATCAAAACCATATTTCCACTCCAAAAAGCACGAGGAAAAAAAAAAGGAAAAGAAAATGTCACGTTTCATAGCTTAAAAAATGATTATATATATATATATATATATATCGTAAGCTACAAAATAATGGTTAAAAGTGGAGCGCAATTTATTACTAAGGGAAGATAAATATCGATAAAATTAACTAGCTCTTTGGAGTGCAACATAAAATTATGATTCAAATTTGGTTAATCTGAATTTGAAGTTTAGTTTGAATATATAATTTTTATTTTTTTCAAACATGCAACCCCTATCAGTTATGGAAATTATAATAATAATAAAAAAATAATTAATTCTTATACAACCTTATCAAAAGAACAAATCATAGCTCATAAACAAGATATCATATTAACATAATGTGCTGCATTGATAAATTATATACCTCTTTATGCTTTTTATAAATAAATATTTTGTAATTACACACTTTCAACTACATATAAATTTATAAAAATCCACTAGTCAACAATAATAATAACAACTTATAATTATCTAATATAATCATTTCACATGTTACAAACTATATTCTCTTGATTAAAACTTTTAAGGGTATTTTATTGAGTTTTTGGTCAAAATCATCCTTAAACTATACCCTAAACTTAAATTACATCCTTAAAGTGTCATTTTTTTTTTTTTGCAGAAAACATCTTTAAGTATTTAAAAGTGAACAACTCTCATCCTTTTACTTGAATTTATCAGAAAACTAACAAATCCCACAAAAATCAAGTCATCCATTCGTAATTATTATTATTCTTAGATACGCCAAAAATACTATCGTGAACTTTTTCGGTAATTGAGTTTAGCATTATGCAAAATCTTTTAATTTGACAGTTTTTTTCCATTTATTTTCATGTAATTTAATATTAAAAATATTATTGGTTGAAATATGTTTCTTCTCAACTGAATATGCTAGAAGCGGCGTTTGTTGGAGACTTCTGCTTCTAATAATGTAGAATGAAACTCAAATGCGAGACATAATCGATATTTTGATCACTTCAATATCAGATTGGCCCAAACATTTATTGATCTAACTACAGTTTGGCTATGAAAAAGGTAAAGATAATTAAGTTCCAACTTATTTTCGTTACTAAATGAGAAAAAGAGCAAATCATGTATCATCACACCTTCCAAACATTTTTTGTTTTAGTAAGCAATAGTGTCTAAGATTTTTAATATTTTTCTCATGAACTTTTTATAGTAGGTAATGAAAGTATGCAGGAAAACTTTGTTGATAGTCACGTGAACTGCTCATGTTTTTATAGGATCCCTTAGTTTTTTGATGATATCTAATAGAAGGATGAAAATTGTTCGCTTTTAAATATTTGAAGGATGTTTTCTGTTAAAAATGATATTTTAATGATGTAGTTTAAGTTTGAGGTATAGTTTAAGAACAATTAATTGCTATATTGTTTAATTGTTTTTATTAAACATATCAATTACTTATTTTTAGTTTCAATAATTTTATTTAAATTAATTTTAACATTTAAAAATATTTTTATAAATGTTAAATCGTACGGCTAAAAACATATCAAGGAAGAAAGAGGGACCCATCCACGTGTTAGTGTTTCATTATTGTTAATCACCATTCAACATAACACAGCTCATTACGCCTCTGTCTGATTTTAGGAAGAAATTCTGTAGACCCAAAAACCCAAAATAGAGAGGAAGATGAGTTTTTTTCTTCTTATAGAACAAATTTAAGAACTTTAATGGGAGTTTGTGTGCAGTGAAAGGTGAATATATCGGCTATGAAAGGAGGTGTCCTTTCGGCTCCTGGTGATTACATCTACTTCAAGTCTCAAGTTCCTCTTCATAAGATCCCTGTAATGACTGATTTCATATATTTTGAGTTTTTTCTGATTTGGGTTTTCTTTGATTTTGCTTAACTGTTTGGTTTCTCAAATGGGTCTGTGTCTTTTTTCTATTTGATTGTGTTTTGCTTGTTTTCTTGAATTTCAATGAATCTGAATGTATGATCATGTTGTGATTTGCCCAATTGGATAGTTGTTTGTGATGCGTTTTTTTTCTTCCTATTTTTCTTGAATCTGTTGTGACTGGTAGGTGGCCAATGAGTATCACAAGTAAATTGGCATGATAGCTGTTGTTTATAGAAACATGAATGTGACTGGTAGGTGGACAATGAGTATCACAAGTAAATTGGCATGATAGCTGTTGTTTATAGAAAACATGAAATGTGTTCCTTGTGAGTACTGGATAAGACTGAGCTTTTGCTCCTGAAAGATCAACTGATTTTTTTTAAATTGCTTATAATTATCATTTTTAACTCTGAAACAGCTTTGCCCTGAATTTACATCATGGTAATTGTAGTGCTGCCTTTATCAAATTCCCTGTTATGCAGATTAATTTAGTTTCCATTTATTTCCTCTCAATAAAATTTGCACTTTTTTGGAATTCTTGCAAATCCTGTTATCTTGTAGTTGGTCTGATTAGTTTGTATGTGAATAATGTTGGAGTGTTTATGTGCTTTCCATCAAATTCGAAGAACTTCTCGTGCTAATCACAGTGGAATGGCAAATCAAAGTTTATATTAAGATTCTTCTCTTTCTAAATGTTTGGTCCTGCACTTTATTCTACTCTTTTTGCTTACTTATTGATAATTTTGCTAGTTGGAAGACTACCTTCGTTTTTCAGATGAAGAAGATGGCTACTTTCTTGAATTTGATGTTGTATCTTGATCTTAAGTTCTTTCGGCCCTCTTTTGAAGGTCCTTGCAGTTATTATAAATATTATGTTCAATTCTACGCATTTGACTTTGATTATTGTTTCAACTAGTGAAATATGATACTGTGTTCCATGAACCCAATGACATCTAGTTTTGAATGTGTATTTCATTCACAAACAAATTCAGCTGTTTTGGTGACTGACATTCTTTATTTAGGTAATAGAGATGCATAAATGGACTCTTCTACTCCTTGTTAAATGTACTATTATTCTTAACACATTGATCTGTTGTGCAGATTGGATCAAAGCAGTGGCAATATTATGATTTTGGCCCGAAAGTAGTTCCCCCACTCATTTGCCTCCCTGGCATAGCTGGTACCGCTGATGTATATTACAAGCAGATAATGTCATTGTCTATGAAGGTAATGAGGAAAACTCCTGATTCTTTGCTTGTTTTATCTAGTTATTGCTGATTTTTTTGTGTATCTTCTTTGAGAGTGATAATGACAGTGAAGAACGGGTCATATATGTGGTTGTAATCGTTTCACCCATTCATAAATATATATGAATGTAAAGGATCAGTTAATCACTTAAACTTGCATCCGTTGTGTCTTTCCCATGTTACTTACTATGGTAACTTCCAAAATTAGTTAAAGGTACCAATGAGGGTTTCCAAATGATTAGAACTGTGTTAGAACCTATGTTGCTTGAACTCTCTAAAAATGTTGTTGCAACTTGCACACAGGTCCTCTAAAATGTACTTCTTTTGGAGGATGCGATATGTACCGTGTGACATTTTTGAAGAGTCCGACCAACATAGGTTAGAGCAAAATATGCACTTTAGTAGTGCCTAAAGCTTTAAAATCTATCATTAAGCAGATGGAAGGAATATAATAATGATATCTAGTGATTGGGATTAGCACTAGAAGTCTCCTTTTAATTGAGACCTTACTTAAATATGAGTTCCCGAATTGGGATGTAGATCTAACAACAGAGGGTCCGGCAATACATCAATTATTTGATTGATCTCTCTGCTCTTAGATGAAAAGTTTTCAACAGCAAATGAAAAATTCTATTCACAATGGAAGTGGTCTTTGATAAGAACATGGAAAGATGTTCCAATAAAAGCTCAGTAATGCATCAAGTAGTGTAAGTGATAACTACTGCAGTGTATGAATTGTAACAGAAATTGCTCTTCGTTTAATGATTTTGCTGGTCAAACTAAACCCAAGAAAGCACTGGCCTGCACTGAATCGTGGAAAATAGATAACGCTTGCCCCATCGGCTTGCCCTCTTTACTACATGGACTAATATCTTTTTTTTATAAGGTAAATGTATTTACATGGACGACTACCTTATTCTTCTTTTTATTTTTACGAGGTAAATGTATTTACATGGATTTATCGTGTCAAGTGATGACACAAAGCAAAATAGTATTTTCGATTTTCTAAATGACGTTAGAATCTCTTGCAACATAATTTTAGGATTTAACTAAAGACAATTTCCATTAGTAGGGGATGAAAGGTTCTCTTTGCATGTTACAACCTATGCATTTATGTCTCTTTCCACGATATATAGCGACTGGATAATTTTTCTATAAGACAACCCCCAAATTCAATTGAAGGAAGCTAACATTTTCTGGTTTACTTTCTCAGGGTTACCGTGTAATTTCCGTTGATATTCCGCGTGCATGGAACAACCACGAGTGGATTCAAGCATTTGAGAAGTTTCTAGATGCTATTGATGTTCATCATGTATGTTCCCTTTATGTCAGTGCTTACTTGATGGCTACAAGGGGTGTACATGGGGCGGTTTGGTTCAGTTTTTTTCAAAACCAAACCAAACCAACTATATCAGTTTGCTTGGTTTTTTGGCACATGAATACTATTTCAATCTTAATTTTTGGAGTTATAGATAAAGTTTTAATAAATCAATATATGTGTAGTAGTAATTTCACGTTAGGGATCAAGTTTTAATAAATCAATATATGTTTAATAAATCAACTATACTAGTTCAGACTTTGATTGTTCTTTTAATCTTAATTTTGCAGTTTGGTTTGTGGACCCTACAACGTAAGCCTAAGTATGTAGTGATACCAATCATGTTAGGGATCTAGGATTAAAGCAATAAAAGTAAGAATGTGTGTAAGCTAAAAGAAATAATAAGAATGGAAAAATAAAGATAGACAAATTTAAGAACGAGTTCCTTAATTCAAAGTGGATCAAGAAATCTAGAATGTCAAGATGAGCGTAAAGTCATAAATTAATTCCTAACAACAACAATTAACCTAAAAGAACTAATCACCTTTGATAGAGAATCAATCAAGAAAATAAGTTATGGAACCCACCCCCCTTTAGAGTATCAAGAACAACATTAGGCAAAAACTTGTCACCTTTCTTGAATACCTAAAAGTAACCTAAGTTTTAAGAAGGAATTAAACTTACCGCCTTTAAGTTGATTCTTGAAGGTTGAAGAAAAAATTCAAGAGCACTCACAACATGAGTGCAAAGGAAAAATCCTCTCAATTCAATTGACAATAATGTATCTATAAATAAACAAACTATATATGCTAAGGGGCATGCAACACCCTCCCAAAAAGGCTAGGAAATTAATCCAATACTACTTTGGGCAACAAGTCCTTTCGGAAAAAGAAATTTAGTAAAACCTACTAGAAAAAGAAATTAGGAGATTTTGGCCAAGGAAACTAAAAAACATGTAAAAACTTTCTAAGAAATAAGGAAACTTTGACCAAGAAAACAAGTAAAATTAATGTCACACTTCTTTCCAAATCTACTTAACAAAATAAGAGAGAAGTAGCAGATGACATGGAATTCCACACGCCCATCTTGGTCAAGCACACATCTAAATAGGCGTGTATGTTAGCTCTTTGAAGCATGTATTTAATTTTGGGCTCCTCTTTGGTGTGTATTTTTTTTTCTCAAAAATAAAATAAAAAATCCTCCTCATCTTGGACTTGACTTGGATCATGAGATAAGTGTAGTGCTTAATCAAATCTTCCCCTACTAGTCTCGAGCTCTTTTTTCACAATAAACCGGTGTTGTCAAAGACGCGCTTAAGCCGTAAAGCAAGGCTCAAAACCTAAGTTGCGCGGACCCTTCACTTTCGATACCGCACCCGTGTCGGATTCTCCAAAAATACACTACTTTTGGCGAATCCGACACGTACCCCTTGACATTTTTGAAGAGTCCGAGCAACATAGCTCAAAACAAGTTGAGCTCTCCGCCTTGCTTATGTGCGCTTCAATGTTGTCATAAAGGCTCTACGACAATTTTTTCCTTGCAAATGAGCATTTCCTGAAGTGGCGACACTAAACAAATGGTATTTCACTTTATCGTAAAAAAATTCAATTTCTTTGTCCATATATTTGTTGTTCATGCTTATATATATTTATATTTGCACCTTTTTCCATTATAGCCCACACTTTATTTGCGCTTTGCAATTAAAGCCCCAACCGACCTTAGAGCTTTTTTGCGTTTCTTTTCGCTTTTGATAGCACCAATAAACATCTTCTTGATCTCACATTGAAGTTCTTGAACTTTGTCTAGCATCTCCTTAGCCTACAAGCTCAATCCAAGTCCTTTTTTGGAGTTATGCCTCCATGGATGCTATCATGTAATGTGTGCAATCTGACTAGTCTTATTTATCTAGGAGATGAGCAATTTAGAATTAGTAAGATGCACCTATTGACTTTCTTGATTTGTATATGCATTTAGATATAGTATGCAAAGAAGTGTATATAAATACATCTATAAGTTTTTTTTTTTACCAGTCACTTGTTTGATATTGGTTTGATTATAGTGTTGAATCATGCATTTCAAATTTTATGTTTGGAATAAAAGCAGAGATAAGTTTATTCATGATAAAGGAAGTAACTGATGTATTAAACTTGTGCTACGACAGATTCATCTCTATGGAACAGCCCTTGGAGGCTTCTTAGCACAACTTTTTGCTCAGCATCGTCCCCGGCGTGTTAGGTCCTTGGTACTTTCAAATACATTTGTGGAGACCACTAGTTTCTCAGCTTCAATGCCATGGGCTCCTATGTAAGTTTTCATTTTATTTATTTTGCATATCATGAGAGCTGCTAAGTTGCTGTTATAGCTCATATATGACTGATCAGCATCGATACTTTACAACTTCTGCATCTATTTGATAAGCTATATATGATCTAATATCTTTTTGTATATGTACCACATCATAATTCTTGCATCTCATTGTTTTTATGATTTTAGCTGTGTAGCCTACATATTTTAAAAGATGTTTTTCTTCTATTGTTGGTTTCCTACTGCAGTGTTGGTTGGGCTCCTGCTTTTATACTGAAACGGCATGTGCTAAGTGGAATTCGTGATAGTCCCCAGGAACCCTTTATTGCAGACTCTGTAGATTTTGTTGTTTCTCAGGTAATGTTAAACTCAGTTTTTTGTTATATTACAGGCGGTATTATGTCACTCTTACCACAAATTGTTTGGAAAATTCCTAATTTCAGAAAGCAGCTGTTAGCAGTATATTGAACTTATAGTTCTTCCATATTTCTTTTGCTGCTTCAGAGTTGTCCAGATAGATGTTTATGCATCATATTTCTTTTTTCAAAAGAAAAAGTGTAGCGATCTTATTCTTATAACATATACTGTTTATTGCAGTTGTATGGTATTCCATTTTGCACCTTTTTCTCCTCTTTTTTCAAACATTATCAGAAGAAGCTCTAGAAGCATGTTAAATACTTTTGAGACAATTCTAACATATTTAACCTTCTCTTTCTCCCAAAACTTTTCCATACCTCTTTTAATTCTTTGTCCAGAATATCAATTGGATGCAGATTTTCCATTACATCCTGTCAGATGGTGTCATTTTGCTACCTTTTGAGTTGATCTGGTTAATGTAACACTCTTGCTTTCTTTGACTATCTAGAATTTGGATTTGTAGCTTCAAGCTGCCTAATATGTAGAACATGTGATGCTTTCGTATGCTACTATTTCACCATGAGATACTTGATGACAATATCTTGAAATGCTACTCATGTATGTTTCATTGCTGTACCCTGTTCAAAGTGTAACTGGTCTTAGTTTTTTGTTTTTGATAGCCCTCTGATTTTGTTAATCCTAATTGTCCATTTTCTTTCAGTTGTTCAACTGATAAACTAGACCATCGCATATTCACCATGTTTTCGATACCACAGCTATTTGCTTATAGAAAAAGTTGACTCACTTATTCTCATAACTTGTGAATTCGATTTGGATGCAGGTTGAGACACTCTCAAGGGAAGACTTGGCTTCCAGATTGACATTAACAGCTGATGCTGCATCAGTTGGACCCCTTCTTCTTCCAGATTCTTCCATCACTTTAATGGATGTATGTGTCTAATCTGCAAAGTTGTTTTCTGATTTTTTTTTAGATAATAAATAAATGACAGTATGCGTAGTCAACACGCCTCAACTTTCTCATTATTTTGGTTTTAAGTGTATTGTCTATAAGTCGACACAAATATATTTTAACTACATCATACTGTTAGTACACCATGTACTTATTTACATCTTTCCTCACTAGAATTTTAGGACATTAATTATTTAAGTTAACTGGATACAACTGCATTCTGTTGCTCTTGCAATGTCACTTGTTTTTTTACTTTCCCCGGGACTTGCTTATTTCAAAAGTCATGATAACCAAGACGATCATTTCTTGCTTGGAAACAGACTGCTGAGTATAAATTTTGACCTTGGAAGTCTGTAGCTCTTGGTGTAGAGATTTTGGTCTTTCACCTCTTCACTAATCATCAAAATAAGGAAACCAACTACTTGCTAGACATCAAGAAATTTTCCATTCACTATTATTTGTAATCTTTTCTCACTAGTTGACATTTTTCGCTTTAGGTAGGAGAGTTCCACTTACTTCTTCCGCACCTAGTGGGATATGAATGTTTGATCCAAGACCTTAACACATAATTTCAGCATTTACTTTTAGTTCAGATCAATTGGTTGATTGTCATCATTAAAATTATTTTGCATGTGTGTAAGGATTTCACGAGCACAAAAGAAACTCTTAACTCCCAAGGGAAATGGACCTGAACAAAGCTGAATGGATATAGAGGATTCATATAACCAAGCCCAAGTGATCTGGAATTGAGTTGTAGTTAATTGACTGCTTGATTTGTTTTCCCCAAAAAGATGTTAGCATACATATGTAGCTCATGACCATCCTAAAAATCCTCTTAACTTGTCTTGATTAAAAAGAAATTGGCAAGAGTTGGAATGAAATGGGTTCAAAATTAGAATAGAGCTGCATGTCGGGGATTCTTATAATTAACGGG
>JAJOOR010002793.1:0-29789 GCA_036250505.1 Solanum acaule | reverse complement strand
AAGATCTAAGGTAGCCTGACCACCATCACCCGCTAACACTCGATCTCTAAGGGCCACCAAGGCCTCATCCTCAAACTGACAACCACGGATCCTATCAAACAAGGAAGACTCAACTCGCATATGGTCCAAGGCACGTCTTGAATCTGAGATATCCAACCGAACCATGCTATTGGCTAAGAACTGAATGTGTATAGCCAAGGGTCGCTCCTCAATTATAAGAAGGCTAGACTACCCATACTCACTACTTTTCGGCTCAAGGTGTCTTCTACCACATTCGCCTTGCCCGTATGATAGAGAATAGAGAGGTCATTGTCCTTCAGGAGCTCAATCCTACAACGCTGCCTCGAATTGAGGTCCCTCTGGCTCATAATGTACTCAAGACTCCTGTGATCGGTATAGATTCGACATCGAACTCCATACAAGTAGTGCCTCCAAATCTTAAGTGCGAAAACTACCGCCGCCAGCTCTAAGTCATGGGTGGGATAGTTGCGCTTATGAATCTTAAGCTACCTCGACGCATAAGGAATAACCTGGCCCTACTGCATCAATACACAATCCAAACCAATGCTGGATGCGTCACAATAAACCGTGAAGCCCTCGCCCTTAACTGGAAGAGTCAATATATGAGCGGTGGTCAATGACTCCTTGAGCCTCAAAAAGCTTGCCTCACACTCCTCTAACCAAAAAAAGGGAACATCAACATGAGTGAACCGGGTCAGAGGTGCTGCCAAGGTAGAGAAACCCTCCACAAACCATCGGTAGTAGCCTGCTAGTCCGACGAAGCTCCGAATCTCAGTAACTAAGGTGGGCCTAGCCTAATCACGAATAGCCTCAATCTTCACCGGATCTACCATAATGCCTCCTTGGGTACAACATGCCCCAAGAACGCTACAGAGTCTAACCAAAACTGGCACATTGAAAACTTGGCATAAAGCCGCTGATCTCTCAAAGTCGGGAGCACAACACTCAAATGCTGCTCATGATCACCCCTACTCCGCGAGTATATCAAAATGTCATCAATGAAGACTATGACGAAAGAATCAAGATAAGGCCAGAACACGCGCGTCATCAAGTCCATAAAGGCAGCAGGGGCATTAGTCAACACAAATGACATCACCAAGAACTCATAATGGCCACAACGGGTCCTAAATGCAGTCTTAGGGATGTCCGCTGCCCTAATCCTCAACTCTTGGTAACCGGACCTCAAATCAATCTTAGAGAACACTGAAGCTCCCTGTAGTTGGTCAAATAGGCCATCAATTCTAGGTAGCGGATATCGATTCTTCACTATGACCTTATTCAAATGTCTATAGTCAATGCACATGCGCATCGTACCGTCCTTCTTCTTAACAGTAAGAACGGGAGCGCCCCAAGGTGATACACTAGATCTGATAAATCCCTTACCCAAGAGATCCTGAAGCTGAACACTAAGCTCCTTGAGCTCTGCAGGAGCCATCCGATATGGTGGAATAAAAATAGGCCGAGTACCTGGCTCAAGATCAATCGAATAAACAATATCACGCTCTAGGGGTAGGCCAGGTAGGTCAGTAGGAAACACGTCTAAGAAGTCACGAACAACAGGAACTGACTCAACCGGAGGAACCTCATTACTCACATCACACATAGGCCAAATATGATAAGCATCCACTAGCCACTAGCCTCCTAGCCCGAATGAAAGAGATAACCCCAATTGGTGTGCTACCACGAGATCCCTGCCACACCACCGAAGGAGTTCCAAGAATGGCTAAGGTAACGGTCTTAGAAAAGTAATCTAAAAGAGCGCGATAAGGGGATAACCAGTCCATGCCCAGAATCACATCGAAATCAACCATGTCAAGCAATATAAGGTTAGCCCGGGTGTCACGCCCCTGGATAGTAACTAAGCAAGATCGAAATACCTAATCCACTACTAAAGACTCACCCACGGGGGTCGACACACACAACGGCGCTACCAGAGGCTCAGACATCACACTCAGTCAAGAGGCATAGTAAACAGAAACATACGAAAAAGTAGATCCTGGATCAAATAAAGCCAAGGCGGGCTGCTGGCATAAAAGAATCGTACCTGTGATCACATCGTGAGATGCCTCAGCCTCTGCCCTCGCTGGAGCTGCATAGAAATGGCTATGTCTGCCTCTGCCTTGACCACCAAACCTACTACCTGAACTGCCTCCTCGGGGACTACCCCGTATACCCTGTTGACCACCTCTACGATCCTAACCCTAACCACGGCCTCTAGCTGGAGGTGCTGGTAAAGTTGTGTGAGCTGTATGAGGAGCAGGAGTAATCCGACTATGCTGAGGGCAGTCCCTAGCCCAATGACCTATCTCACCACACTCATAACAACCCTGTTGAGGGCGACTCCTAGAAGAACGACTACCATTGCCTGAAGAACCCAACTGAAACTCCCACGACCCTGACTCGAACTAGCCACACTCCGACCACCATCTGATGCCTGAAGAGAGTCATGTGTAGGTCTGTTAGACTGACCCTGTCGAAACCGTTCTCCAGCCCTGTCATGATAATCTCAAGACCTGGGGCGGGAGTCACAGTAGCTACCCTCATGCCTAGCCCTCTTCTCGCTGCCCGCTTGGGCCTCGCGACGAAGATGCTCCATAGTACTAGCATGGTCAACTATGTCTAAATAAGATAGACCCGCAGAAACTAAGGACTAGGTCTCAAGCCGAAGCTGAAATCTCAACCCACGAACAAAGCACCTAACTCTCTCCTCCTCTATAGGTAATATCATCTCGGCATGACGGGAGAGATCGTGGAACCTAGTCTCGTACTCTGCCACCGACATAGAGCCCTGCTCAAACTTGTAAAACCGATCACCCAGGCTGTCTCTGACGCTACGAGGAATAAACTTGGCCAAGAAGGCCTCAGAAAACTCATCCCATGAGACCGGTGGAGATCCAACTGGCCTGGTCTGAATGAATGTGCGCCACCATTGCCTGGCCGGCCCATCTAGCTGGTAAGCAATGAAGTCGGTCCCTCTAGACTCCACAAGGCCCAAAGTGCGAAGCCTCTCACGGCAAGTAGTAAGAAACTCGTGGGCATCCTTACCCACAACCCCATAAAACCTCGGTGGTGTCAACCTGAGAAACACACAAAGCATCTTATGGTCCTCAAGCGGCATAGCTCTGTCCGCTGCCAAGGGTTGAACTCCCACAGGTGGTACCTGGACTTGAGGTTCCCTCAGTGAAGGCTGATCCTGCAGTACTAGTGCTGGTGTAGCTGGGGCGGGTGGCTGCTGCATCCCCTCAATCACACCTAAGAGCTGAGCAATAGCGGCCTGGAGATCTAGAGTCAGAACTAGTCCGGGTGGCGGCTGGGCTAGCCCCGGCCCCACCGGCTTCTCCGGTATACGAAGTGTTGGAAGGTCCGCTACTGACTCTGGATCCTCCTCTCACTCCTGGACTGATGCTGCGACCCTCTCTCGACCTCAAGGTCGGCGTCTACCCCAAGCTGGGGCCCTGTCTGCAGACCTGGGTGCATCACCCCCGGCCTCGCCACCTCGCGAGCGAGCCAACATGCGAAAGAGTGAAACAAGTGATATCTTGAGGAACCAATAAGACACATGCTGCACGAAAGTGAAACAAAAGAGGAAATCTTTCTAAGGACATCCTGTAGCCTCCCGAAGATAAGTTACGGACGTCTCTGCACCGATCTGCAGGACTCTACTAGACGTTAGCTCTGTACAAGTGAGACCGATGAACCTGGGGCTCTGATACCAACTTTTCACGACCCGATTTCTCGAGTCATGTTGGCACCTACTATACCCTACCAGTAGGTAAGCCAACCAGTAACCCAGAACATCAAGCAATGAGCGAAAGGGCAGAAACTAGCGAAAATAATAATCTAAACCAGAATAACAAAGCAGAAGCTACCCGAAATAAATATAAACAGAAATCCCTCCCAAAACCTGGAAGTCACTAGTACAGAGCTATCTAATAAAGAGTACAAGTCCCAAAAGTGGACCACAACAGAGCGTGTCTCAGAGGCAACATGACTAGCTAAAACAAAAGAAGGAGACAGAACAAACCCAAAACGCCAAGTGCTCGCCCTCATCTCCAAATCACAGCAGCAGAAGAAGGCTGGAACTAATCACCGCTGGTAACTGGTACTAGGACCTGCATCATGAAATAGATGCAGCATGTAGCATGAGTACCAACAAAATAGGTACTCAATAACCATCATAGGCCGACTGAGCAAAAAGAGGTGAAAACAATAAGAAAGGATAGAATCTAGACACAGAGAGGTCAAAACGGATATGAAAATAAAGCACACGAGCATACCAGAAACAAACTAAGTACACTAAACTAAACCTAACTGGACCACCATATGCCCAGAAGGTACACTCGTGCGCACGCTCAAATCAAACCTGAACGGACCCCCATAAGCCCGACAGGTACAAAGAAAAGCTTAGTCTACTGAGAAAGAAGAAAATCGGGCTCACAGCCTAAAGTAACTAAGATAATCCATCAGACTCCACCCAGCCAGCAGTGCACTCCCAGCCCAGCTAGAAAGAGTGACCCTAGGGGGCACCCAACCAAACAGTCCACTCCCAGCCCAGCTAGAAAGAGGGACCCGTGAGTGAGGTAGATATCGTGAGTCGTCCTATCATGCAGTCAGCTCCCAGCCCAGCTAGAAAGAGCGACCCGGGGACACCCAGCCAGCAGCACACTCCCAACCTAGCTAGAAAGAGAGGATCGGGGGCGATCGCTGATATCATCGAGTCTACACAGCCAGCGATACATTCGCAGCCCAGCTAGAAAGAACGACCCCGGGGGTGATGGTATCTCCAATAGAATCCAATGTAACAAAAACCACCGTGGAACGCCGTCCACTCTAAGAAATCACAGAAAAGGCTCCAAGCCTATATTATCTCAATCCGACGCTTCTAGTGATGCAGCAAACCTTCGAGAATGCGTCGAAACCACAAAATGAGAGGGAGAAGATACAGAAGTGCTGCAAGCAGCGATAACGCTTAATCTAAGGCTCAAACTATTAGACTCAAGTCTGCTACTCCAGTCTACAAGGAGCTAAGTCATCCGAACGACGTCGGCAGAAAGTCAAGGCTATCCAGCCCACACGGGTCATAAGTCGAAGGCAATGCTAGCCTAACCTAGACTAAGGACATCATGCTTACGGTTAAGGATGAACAAGGCATACAATACAAAGCATACAAGCATACAATAGCATTTAGCACAAAGACGTGCAACTCTACTAAACCGGATAACATGATACTATACCCGGAATATGGCCAATCGATCCTAACATGAGGTATCTAATCAAAGTAAGGTAGTAAACTGGTACCCACCCCCAATTCACTCCAATCGACCTGTTTTTACACAATTAAGTTCAATCTAAAAGAAAGGAAGTCGTAGCCTACCTTAAGGCCGATCGCGCGCTCTCCAAATCACTTTACCAGAGCTTTCCCTATCCGAACAACCTCGAAATGCTGTCCCACTATCAAAAATAGAGTCACGACGTTATTAAGGTCGTTTAGACACGAAAATCACAACAAATGGAGACGGGTCAATTTTGGATTCAAAATGGGAATCATGGGATCCGCACTGAACTATCCAAATTTGACTCCGTCAAGAGACCCTAAACAACACCCCAAACTTGTGTTATAAAATGGAACACAATTCGGGGATCAAAACGCAGCAAAAACCAACAAGAAAAAAAATCACACTTTCATCAACTAAAAAAAGAAAACAGCAGCAGTCCAAACTTGAAATAAACGAGAATCGAAAGGTGCCCCGCACTCTTTGAACATTCTACGACGAAGCCACGACAATTCCCAGCACGTGGGACTTCGAATCACCCAAAACCGAGCTAAAATTAAAAAGATATGACCAAAACAAGAATGACAAAAATAAAGGCTCGAAAAACGGGTACAACAGTCAGGTAAATCGTGAAATTACCTCAAACTACGCGCACCCAACAACTTCCAAACACTATACAACAAAACCACCGAAAATATGAAGCTCCCACACTTCGAATCGCCTAAATCGGATGAGAGATTGAATGTTTGGAAAAGGTTGCTGTTTTTCTGCATTAAATAGCATATTTGCTGCAATTTTTTCCAAAATTTTAAAACTCCGACGGAGTGCTCCGAACACGTTAGGAACCCCGTGCACACAAACGAGATATTCAATCATACCAAACGAACGACCAGGTGACCAAACTGTCAGTCCCAGCAAGTCAAAAATGACTTAGGGTCGCTACAGGAATGCTCTAAATGACACACAAAAGGCAAGACACAGAAATGACCTAGAGGGTCATTACAATATCCACTACTAAAAAGGACTTTCGTCCGCGAAAGTAAGGGTCACGAAGTACCTGAAGGCTCAAACAAGCTGGGAAACTGCTCTCACATCTCTTGCTCGGTCTCCCAGGTAGCCTCCCGACTAAACGATGCCTCCAACGGACCTTAACAACAGGAATGGCTCGCAAGCGCAATCTTCTCAATTCTCTGGCTAGAATGGCAACTGGCTCCTCTACAAATGTCAAACGATCATCCAACTCGACTGCATTATACTGGAGCACATGGGACTCATCAGGAGCATACCGCCGCAACATTGAGACATGGAAAACCGGGTGGATGGCTGAAAATACTGGAGGTAGGGCCAACTCATAAGCAACCTCCCCTACTGTCCGGAGTTTCTCAAAAGGCCCAATGTACCTTGGGCTAAGCATGCCCTGCTTCCCAAACCTCATCACGCCCTTAATGGGCGACACACAGAGGAATACCCGATCACCAACAGAGAATCTCAAAGGTCTACGCCTCTAATCCGCATAACTCTGGTGACTACTCTGAGCCGTTCTGAGCCTATCCTGAATCACCCTCACCTGATCCAGGGCCTCCTGAAGCAAATCTGTACCACGCGGCCTATGCTCTGTAGACTCAAACCAACCAACTGGAGAGCGACAACGCCTACCATATAACGCCTCAAATGGGGCCTTCTGAATACTAGAGTGGTAGCTGTTGCTGTATGCAAACTCCGCCAAAGGCAAGAACTGGTCCCACTGACCTCCAAAATCAATAACACAGGCCCGCACCATGTCCTCAAGAACCTGAATAGTACGCTCCGACTGACCATCAGTCTGCGGGTAGAAATCTGTGCTAAGGTCAACCCGAGTGCCCAACTCATCCTGAAAGGTCCTCCAAAAGATAGACGTGAACTGAGAACCCCGAACCACATGAAGTCGAACCACCTCCCGAATATAGATACGAGCCAACCTCTCGGCGCTAAATGAAGACTGAACAGGAAGAAAATGTGCTGACTTGGTGAATCGATCAACGATGACCCAAATGCTGTCAACACCTCTAGAAGTCCGAGGCAACCCCACAATGAAGTCCATAGTGATACGCTCCCACTTCCACTCCGGAATAGGTAATCTCTGAGACTACACCACCAGACCTCAAATGCTCGGCCTTTACATGCTGGTAGCAAAAGCAATGGGAAACAAAGTCAGCAATATCTCTCCTCATGGCACTCCACCAGTAATGCTGCCTCAGATCACGATACATCTTCCATATGCCCGAATGGATAGAGTATCTAGACTCATGGCCCTTAGAAAGTATCAATTGTATCAAATCTCCAACTCTCGAAACACAGATGCGACCGGTGAATCTCAATACTCTATCAGGATCTAAGGTAGCCCGACCACCATCATCCGCTAACACTCGATCTCTAAGGGCCACCAAGTCCTCATCCTCAAACTGAAAACCACGGATCCTATCAAGCAAGGAAGACTGAACTCCCATTTGGTCCAAGACACGTCTTGAATCTCAGATATCCAACCGAACCATGCTATTGGCTAAGAACTGAATGTCCACAGCCAAGGGTCGCTCCTCAACAGATAAGAAGGCTAGACTACCCATACTCACCGCCTTTCGGCTCAAGGCGTCTGCTACCACATTTGCCTAGCCCGGATGATAGAGAATATAGAGGTCATAGTCCTTCAGGAGCTCAATACAACGATGCTGCCTCAAATTATGGTCCCTCTGGCTCATTATGTACTCAATACTCCTGTGATCGGTATAGATCTCACATTGAACTCCATACAAGTAGTGCCTTCAAATCTTAAGTGCGAAAACTACCGGCACCAAGTCTAAGTCATGGGTGGGGTAGTTGCGCTCATGAATCTTAAGTTGCCTTGACGCATAAGCAATAACTCGGCCCTGCTGCATCAATACACAACCCAAACCAACGCCGGATGCGTCACAATAAACCGTGAAGCCCTCACCCTCAATAGGAAGAGTCAATATAAGAGCGGTGGTCAATAAGCCCTTGATCCTCAAAAAGCTCGCCTCACACTCCTCTGACCAAACAAAGGGAACATCAACACGAGTCAACCGGGTCAGAGGTGCTGCCAAGGTAGAGAAACCCTCCACAAACCATCGATAGTAGCCTGCTAGTCCGACGAAGCTCCGAATCTCAGTAACTGAGGTGGGCCTAGCCCAATCACGAATAGCCTCAATCTTTGCCGGATCTACCATAATGCCCTATTTGGATACAACATGCCCCAAGAACGCTACAGAGTCTAACCAAAACTGGCACTTTGAGAACTTGGCATAAAGCCGCTGATCTCTCAAAGTCTGGAGCACAACTCTCAAATGCTGCTCATGATCACCCCTACTCCGCGAGTATATCAAAATGTCATAAATGAAGACTATGACGAAGGAATCAAGATAAGGCCTGAACACGCGCGTTATCAAGTCCATAAAGGCAGCAGGGGCATTAGTCAACCCAAATGACATCATCAAGAACTCATAATGGCCATAACGGGTCCTAAATGCAGTCTTAGGGATGTCCGCTGCCCTAATCCTCAACTGGTGGTAACCAGACCTCAAATCAATCTTAGAGAACACTGAAGCTCACTGTAGCTGGTCAAATAGGTCATCAATCCTAGGCAGCGGATATCGATTCTTCACTATCACCTTATTTAACTGTCTATAGTCAATGCACATGCGCATTGTACCATCCTTCTTCTTAACAGTAAGAACGGGAATGCCCCAAGGTGATACACTAGGTCTGATAAATCCCTTACCCAAGAGATCCTAAAGCTGAACACTGAGCTCCTTGAGCTCTGCGGGAGCCATCCGATATGGAGGAATAGAAATAGGCCGAGTACCTGCCTCAAGTTCAATAGGAAAAACAATATCACGCTAGGTAGGTCAGTAGGAAAGACATCTAAGAAGTCACAAACAACACGAACTGACTTAACCGGAGGAACCTCCCTACTCTCATCACGCACATAGGCCAAATATGATAAGCATCCACTAGCCACTAACCTCCTAGCCCGAATGAAAGAGATAACCCCAACTGGTGTGCTACCACGAGATCTCTGCCACACCACCGAAGGAATTCCAGGAATAGCTAAGGTAACGGTCTTAGAAAAGCAATCTAAAATAGCGCGATAAGGGGATAACCAGTCCATGCCCAAAATCACATCAAAATCAACCAAGTCAAGCAATATAAGGTCAGCCCGAGTGTCACGCCCCTGGATAGTAACTAAGCAAGATCGAAATACCTGATCCACTACTAAAGACTCACCCACGGGGGTCGACACACGCAATGACGCTACTAGAGGCTCAGACATCACACTCAGTCGAGAGGCATAGTAAACAGAAACATACGAAAAAGTAGAGCCTGGATTAAATAAAGCCAAGGCGGGCTGCTGGCATAAAAGAATCGTACCTTTGATCACATTGTCTGATGCCTCAGTCTCTGCCCTCGCTGGAGCTGCATAGAAATGGCTATGTCTGCCTCTGCCTTGACCACCAAACCTACTACCTGAACTGCCTCCTCGGGGACCACCCCGTATATCCTGCTGACCACCTCTACGGTCCTGACCCTGACCACAGCCTCTAGCTGGAGGTGCTGGTAAAGCTGGGGGAGCTGCATGAGGAGCAGGAGCAATCCGACTATGTTGAGGGCAGTCCCTAGCCCAATGACCCATCTCACTACACTCATAACAACCCTGTCGAGGGTGACTCCCAGAAGAACGACTACCATGGCATAAAGAACCTGACTGAAACACCTCGCGGCCCTGACTCGAACTAGCCACACTACGACCACCATCTGATGCCTGAAGAGAGGCCTGTGTAGGTCTGCTAGACTGACCCTGTCGAAATCGTCGTCCGACCCTGTCATGATTATCTCTAGACCTGGGGCGGGAATCACTGTAGCTACCCTCATGCCTAGCCCTCTTCTCGCTGCCCCCTTGGGCCTCGCGATGAAGATGCTCCATAGTACTTGCATAGTCAACTATATCTAAATAAAATCGACCCGCAAAAACTAAGGACTGGGTCTCAAGCTGATGCTGCAATCTCAACCCACGAACAAAGCACCTAACTCTCTCCTCCTCTGTAGGTAATATCATCTCGCCATGACTGGAGAGCTCGTGGAACCTAGTCTCGTACTCAGCCACTGACATGGAGTGCTCCAACCTGCAGAACTGATCCCTGAGGCGGTCTCTGACGCGACGAGGAATAAACTTCGCCAAGAAGGCCTTAGAAAACTCATCCCATGATACCGGTGGAGATCCAACTGGCCTTGTCTGAATGAATGTGCGCCACCATTGCCTGGCTGGCCCATCTAGCTGGTAAGCAATGAAGTCGGCCCCTCTAGACTCCACAAGGCCCAAAGTACGAAGCCTCTCACGGCAAGTAGTAAGAAACTCGTGGGCATCCTCACCCACAGCCCCAGAAAACCTCGGTGGTGTCAACCTGAGAAACACACCAAGCATCTTCTGGTCCTCAAGTGGCATAGGTATATCCGCTGCCAAGGGCTGTACTCCCTCAGGTGGTACCTGGACCTGAGGTGCCCTCACTGAAGGCTGATCCTGCGGTACTAGTGCTGGTGTAGCTAGGGTGGGTGGCTGCTGCATCCCCCCAAGCAAACCTAAGAGCTGAGCAATAGCGGCCTGGAGATCTGGAGTCAAAACTAGTGCGGGTGGCGGCTGGGCTAGACCCAGCCCCACCAGCTGCTCTAGTATACGAAGTGCTGGAAGGTCCGCTACTGACTCTGGATCCTCCTCTTTCTCCTGGACTGATGTTGCAGCCCTCTCTCGACCTCGGGGTCGGCGTCTACCTCAAGCTAGGGCTCTGTCTGCAGGTTTGGGTGCATCATCCCCGGCTGCGCTACCTCGCGAGCGAGCCATCCTGTAAAAGAGTGAAACAAGTGAGATCTGAAGGAACCAATGAGACACATGCTGCACGAAAGTGAAACAAAAGAGGAAATCATTCTAAGGACATCCTGTAGCCTCCCGAAGATAAGTTACGGATGTCTCTGCACCGATCTGCAGGACTCTACTAGACGTTAGCTCTGTACAAGTGAGACCGATGAACCTGGGGCTCTGATACCAACTTGTCACGACCCGATTTCTCGAGTCCTGATGGCACCTACTATACCCTACCAGTAGGTAAGCCAACCCGTAACCCAGAACATCAAGCAATGAGCGAAGGGGCAGAAACTAGCGAAAATAATAATCCAAACCAGAATAACAGGGCGGAAGCAACCCAAAATAAATATATACAGAAATCCCTCCCAGAACCTGGAAGTCACTAGTACAGAGCTATCTAATAAATCGTACAAGTCCTAAAAGTGGACCACAACAGAGCATGTCTCAGAGGCAACAAGACTAGCTAAAACAAAAGAAGGAGACAGAACAAACCCAAAACGCCAAGTGCTCGCCCTCGTCTCCGAATCACAGCTGCAAAAGAACGTTAAAACTAATCACCGATGGTAACTAGTACTGGGACCTGCATCATGAAATAGATGCAGAGCGTAGCATGAGTACCAACAAAATAGGTACTCAGTAGGCATCATTGGCCGACTGAGCAAAAAGAGGTGAAAACAATATGAAATGATAGAATTTAGACACAGAGAGGTCAAAGCAGATATGAAAATAAAGCACACGAGCATACCAAAAATAAAATAAGTACACTAAACTAAACCTAACTGGACCCCCATATGCCCAGAAGGTACAGTCGTGCGCAAGCTCAAATAAAACCTGAACGGACCCCCATAAGCCCGACAGGTACACAGAAAAGCTAAGTCTACTGAGAAAGAAGAAAATCGGGCTCACAGCCTAAAGTAACTAAGATAATCCATCAGACTCCACCCAGTGAGCAGTGCACTGCTAGCCCAGCTAGAAAGAGTTACCCTAGGGGGCACCCAACCAAACAGTCCACTCCCAGCCCAGCTAGAAAGAGGGACCCGTAATTGAGGTAGATATCACGAGTCGTCCTACCATGCGGTCAACTCCTAGCCCAGCTAGAAAGAGCGACCCGGGGACACCCAACCAACAGCACACTCCCATCCCAGCTAGAAAGAGAGGCCCGGGGGTGATCGCCGATATCACCGAGTCTACCCAGCTAGCGATACTTTCCCAGCCCAACTAGAAAGAACGACCCTGGTGGTGATGGTAGCTCAAATAGGATCCAATGCAACAACAACCACCGCGGAACGCCATCCACTCTAAGAAATCAGAGAAAAGGCTCCAAGCCTATACTATCTCAATCCCATGCCTCTAGTGATACACCAAACCTTCGAGAATGCGTCGGAACCGCAGAATGAGAGGGAGAAGATACAGAAGTGCAGCAAGCAGCGATAACGCCTAATCTAAGGCTCAAACTATCAAACTCAAGTCTGCTACTCTAGTCTACAAGGAGCTAAGTCATCCGAACGACGACGACAGAAAGTCAAGACTATTCAGCCCACACGGGTCATAAGTCTAAGGCAATGCTTGCTTAACCTAGACTAAGGACATCATGCTTACGGTTAAGGATGAACAAGCATACAAGCATAGAATAACATTTAGCACATAGACATGCAACTCTACTAAATCGGATAACATGATACTATACCCGAAATATCGCTAATCGATCCTAACATGAGGTACCTAATCAAAGTAAGGTAGTAAACTGGTACACACCCCCAATTCACTCCAATCGACCTATTTTACACAATTAAGCTCAATCTAAAAGAAAGAAAGTCGTAGCCTACCTTAAGGCCGATTGCGCGCTCTCCAAATCAGTTTATCAGAGCTTGCCCTATCCGAACGACCTCGAAACGCTGTCCCGCTATCAAAAATAGAGTCACAACATTATTACGGTCGTTTAGACACCAAAATCACAACAAACAGAGACGGGTCAATTTTTGACTCAAAATGGGAATCGTGGGACCTGTATTGAACTGTCCGAATTTGACTCCGTCAAGAGACCCTAAAGAGCACCCCAAACTTGTGTTATAAAATGGAAAACAATTCAGGTCTTAAAACTCAGTAAAAACCAACAAGAAAGAAAATCACACTTTAATCAACTAAAGAAAGAAAACAGCAGCAGTCCAAACTTGAAATAAACGAGAATCGAAAGGTGTCCAGCACTCTTTGAACACTCTACGACTAAGCCACAAAAATTTTCAACACGTGGGACTTCCAATCACCCAAAACCAAGCTAAAATGAAAAAGACATAATCAAAACAAGAATGACAAAAATAAAGGCTCGAAAAAGGGGTACAACAGTCAGGTAAATCGCGAAATAACCTCAAACTACGCACACCCTACAACTTCCGAACACTCTACAGCAAAACCACCAAAAATACGAAGCTCCCACACTTCGAATCGCCTAAATCGGATGAGAGATGAGAGAGCTATGAGAGTTTGAAAGTTTGGAAAAGGTTGCTGTTTTTCTGCATTAAATAACAGATTTGCTGCAATTTTTTCTAAAATTTTAAAACTCCGACGGAGTGCTCCGAACTAGTTTGGAACCCCATGCACAGAAACGAGATATTCAACCATACCAAATTAGATATTCTGGACTCAACGGCGCAGTCGAAATTTCCATTAGAGGTTATCTCAATAAAAAGTGGGTCCCACTTCCAAAAGTCATTTTAAGTCAAAACCCACAAAAGGGCTCGGAAAGATATCGAAAACCTCGGGACACAAAAGAAAGGTCAATCTAGACCAAAATCGACATTCTCGAGCTAACCGCGCTGACAGAATTTTCATCCGAGCGCGTTCACTCAGAATGTTGACCAAAGTCAAACCTAGGCTTAAACTTAAACTTTAAACGCCTAATCGCACCGACTCACACTGAAAACCTCGGGAGTCATGTCGACCATGTTTCTAGCCTAAAATGACCCTTCCGAAGCTGATGGAATCGTCAAAATTGGATTCCGATGTCATCTTCTTGAACTTTTGATCGAAAATGATCGATCAAGGTTCATAAGCTCCAAAACATAAAAACTCACACCAAGACCAAACGAACAACCAGGTGACAAAACTGTCAGTCCCAGCAAGTCATAAATGACTTAGGGTCACTACAGGAATGCTTTAAACGACACACAAAAGGCAAGACACAGAAATGACCAAGAGGGTCATTACAATATCCACTACTAAAAAGGACTTTTGTCTGCGAAAGTAAGGATCAAGAAGTACCTGAAGGCTCAAACAAGCTGGGAAACTGCTCTCGCATCTCCTGCTCGGTCTCCCAGGTAGCCTCCTCGACTAGACGATACCTCCAATGGACCTTAACAACAGGAATGGCTCACGAGCGGAATCTTCTCACATCTCTGGCTAGAATGGCAACTGGCTCCCCTACAAATGTCAAACGATCATCCAACTCGACTGCATTATACTGAAGCACATGGGACTCATCAGGAGCATACCGCCGCAACATCGAGACATGGAAAATTGGGTGGATGGCTGAAAATGCTAGAGGTAGGGCCAACTCATAAGCAACTTCCCCTACTGTCCGGACTATCTCAAAAGGCCCAATGTACCTGGGGCTAAGCTTGCCCCACTTCCCAAACCTCATCACGCCCTTCATGGGTGACACATGGAGGAATACTCGATCACCAATAGAGAATCTCAAAGGTCGACGCCTCTGATCCGCATAACTCTGGTGCCTACTTTGAGCCGTCTTGAGCCTATCCTGAATCACCCTCACCCGATCCAGGGCCTCCTGAAGCAAATCTGTACCACGCGGCCTACGCTCTGTAGACTCAAACCAACCAACTGGAGAGCGACAACGCCTACCATATAACACCTCGAATGGGGCCATCTGAATATTAGAGTGGTAGTTGTTGTTGTACGCAAACTCCGCCAAAGGCAACAACTGGTCACACTGGCCTTCAAAATCCATAACACAGGTCCGCAACATGTCCTCAAGAACCTGAATAGTACGCTCCGACTGACCATCAGTCTGCGGGTGGAAAGTTGTGCTAAGGTCAACCCGAGTGCCCAACTCATCCTGAAAGGTCCTCCAAAAGCTAGACATTAACTTAGAATCCTGATCTGATATAATAGAAACTGGCACCCCATGAAGTCGAACCACCTCTCGAATATAGATATGAGCCAACCTCTCGGCGCTAAATGAAGACTGAACAGGAAGGAAATGTGTTGACTTGGTCAATCGATCAACGATGACCCAAATGCTGTCAACACCTCTAGAAGTCCGAGGTAACCCCATAATGAAGTCCATAGTGATACGCTCCCACTTCCACTCCAGAATGAGTAATCTCTGAAACTCACCACCAGGCCTTATATGCTCGGCCTTTACCTGCTGGCAGCACAAGCAACGGGAAACAAAGTCAGCAATATCTCTCCTCATGCCACTCCACCAGTAATGCTGCCTCAGATCACGGTACATCTTCCATGTGCCTGGATGGATAGAGTATTTAGACTTATGGCCCTCAGAAAGTATCAACTGTATCAAATCTCCAACTCTCGGAACGCAGATGCGGCCGGCAAATCTCAACGTTCCATCAGGATCTAAGGTTTCCTGACCACCATCACCCGCTAACACTAGATCACTAAGGGCCACCAAGGCCTCATCCTCAAACTGACAACCACGGATCCTATCAAGCAAGGAAGACTGAACTCCCATATGGTCCAAGACACGTCTAGAATATGAGATATCCAACCGAACCATGCTATTGGTTAAGAACTGAGTGTCCATAGCCAAGGGTCGCTCCTTAACAGATAAGAAGGCTAGACTACCCATACTCACCGTCTTTCAGCTCAAGACGTCCGCACTCTTTGAACACTCTACGACGAGCCACGACAATTCTTAACATGTGGGACTTCGAATCACCTAAAACCGAGCTAAAATAAAAAAGATATGACCAATACAAGAATGATAAAAATTAAGGCTCGAAAAAGGGGTACAGCAGTTAGGTAAATTGAGAAATTACCTCAAACTATGTGCAACAACTTCTGAACACTCTATAGCAAAGCCACCAAAAATACGAAGCTCTCACACTTTGAATCGCTTAAATCGGATGAGAGATGAGAGAGCTATGAGAGTTTGAAAGTTTGGAAAAGGTTGCTGTTTTTCTGCATTAAATAACAGATTTGCTGCAATTTTTTCCAAAATTTTAAAACTCCGACGGAGTGCTCCGAACACGTTCGAAACCCTGTACACACAAACGAAATATGCAAACATACCAAATTCGATATTCCGAACTCAACGGCGTAGTTGAAATTTCCATCAGAGGTCATCTCGATAAAAAGTGGGTCCCACTTCCAAATGTCATTTTAAGTCAAAACCCACAAAAGGATTCGGACAGATATGGAAAACCTCAGGACACAAATGAAGGGTCAATCTAGACCAAACTCGACATTTCGGAGCAAACCGTACTGACGGAATTCTCATCCGTGAGCGTTTACTTAAAATGTTGACCAAAGTCAAACTTAGGCTTAAACTTAAAGTTAAAACGCCTAATCGCACCGACTCGCACTGAAAACCTCGGTAGTCATGTCGACCATGTTACTAGCCTAAAATGACGCTTCCAGAGCTGATGGAATCGTCAGAATTGGATTCTGGTGTCATCTTCTTGAACTTTTGATCGAAAATGATCGTTCAAGGTTCATAAGCTCCAAAACACAAAAACTCGCACCAAGACCAAACGAACAACCAGGTGACCGAACTGTCAGTCCCAGCAAGTCATAAATGACTTAGGGTCGCTACAGGAATGCTCTAAACGACACACAAAAGGTAAGACACATAAATGACCAAGAGGGTTATTACACAAGTGATCCTCATCGGTCGTGTCACTCCACGAGCTACCCCCGAGATGCGGACACAGGACCTAGGACCACAAGTTATCCCAAGCTAACCCTGCTGGCATGATCATGAGTATACTAAATATAAACTGAATAATAGAAACTGTGCGGAAGCTATAACGTAGATATATGAAAACTGATGAGTTTAATACAAGGAAGATATTAACTCAATACTAAGTTGAATCTATATATGTCTGAAAATAGCCTCTAACTGACTAGAAGTGCTGGGACATTCCCCAGCCAAATCTAGCAAAACTGAACGCTAAAAGACTGGAAACTTAAAGATAACATGACTATTGTCCTCGAAGAATGAGGACTCACCATTGATGCTACTGAACTGGAGATCGGGAATCGATCTAAGCGTGATCTGGATGCTGAGAACCTAAACCTACATCACGAGAAGATGTAGCGCATGGTATGTGTCAGTACTTGAAAGGTACTGAGCATGCAGGATAGAATACAGCTGAAATAACATATAAGTAGACAAAGCAAATAAGTAATGGCATAATATGAACATGATATAGATAATGAATGCTGAGATAACTGAATGTATTGACCAATTTATAACATGCTGAAACTGAATACTGGATATACTGATAAATGGTCAATGCAATAGAATCTGACTGAACTGTAGGAGCTACTAATAACCGACAATAAAACCACATAAGCTAAATGTGGAGTCTGATGTATACGCCCCATCGAGATGACCAAATATACCCTGCCAGAGGTATAGAGGCATGCTGGCGTGATCATTGAAATGACGCTCATGGAGGGGACTTACACCTACGTGGTTAGTAGTTCTGGGACTATTTGGGTACGCTGAACCCTAGTCCAACTCGATATTATGCTACTCCAAATAGATTAAGTGATTAACACATTATGACTGAATATCTATAAGTTATTGGATAGCTCAAACTGAACATGCAAATTTAGAATGCAATAATTAAACTGATATTGATGCATTAATAACTGAGGCATGTATAACTGAATAACTGAAATATCTGACCTAGCATGTGTAATTCAAGAACTAAAGAAATACATAGCTAGGTTTCTCGAATTCATGCAATAAACTGAATATTAACATACTAATTTGATTTAGATCATTCTAACAGCTAAGAACCCAATAATTCTAGCATTCAAGAAACCCTAGGTCTAGTATAATAAGGGAATCAAGAAACTGACTGAAAACTAGGGACCTAATGGGTGAAAGGAACCCACTAGTGAAATCCCACATACCTGGTGATGAATTCCATGGAGAAATCCTTAGATTTTGGGGCTAGAACTGGTGGAAACTTACTGCGTTCTTGAACTAGGGTTCTTGACTCCTCTTCTCCTCTTACGCTCTAATTTTTCTAAGTTTTGATAGTTGTTTTGACTTAGGTAAGTTCTAGTAATGTTTCTAGGCTTAAACTGACTAAAACCTTATAATTTAGGGTCTAAACGACGTTGTTTAGGGGTTAAATGAAATAGGAAAAGACCAAAAGACCCCTGACTTAACTGCTGTCGGAGTGACCGATGGATGGGACCTATGGGCCATAGGTCAATCTACGGTCCGTAGATTGGGTTCATAGGTCAAGTCTACCCGACAAGGCTTCACAAAAATGAGCATAACTTTTTACTCGGAGGTTGGATTTTAGCAAACTCGGTGGCGATGGAAAAAGGATTAAATTATCTATCATACCATAGGTCATGTGACACATAATTCCTTATTTTCTAAGAGGTATAACCATTTGAAGTAGACCCAATCAATAATTTCCCTCTAACTGGCTGCTGACCCTCACCTACGGTCAGACCTACGGACCGTGGATCGAACGACGGTCTGTGCTGGTCGACCGTCGTTTGCTTCAGGGGCTGGGTAAAAAGGGCCTCGATCCACGGACACAGGCCATAGACCGTGGTCTGACCTACGGACCGTGGGTCTGTCCGTGGGTCGAGACTTAGCCGATTTTCTGAGCTGGGTTTGGGGAGGGGTTGCAATGGTGAACCACGGACCACCAGCATGGGCCGTGGTCTGACCTACGATCCGTGGATGACAATCGTGGGTTGCACCTGCAACTTCTCAAAATCTGTATTTTTGGTCTGTTTCGGATACGTGGTGTTACATCATCTCCCCCTTGGGACCATTCATCCTCAAATGAAGACTAATGGAGGGAGAGGGCTGCAATCCCTACCACAAAACACTGAGAACTGAATTTCTGACTGAATTAAGTTCCAAGAACATGCAAATATGCTGAAAATGCAAGTATAAACTGAAGGAACATAATTCTAAGACTGAATTTATGCATGAATGACTGAAAAACTGAAGAGAAACTATTTACCTCAAGTTGGATTGGAATCGGAAGGAAAGAGGTGAGGATACTTGACTTTCGTGGCCACTTCTGCTTCTCTCCCTCTACGGACCGACTCCTCCATCAAACCTTGACTAAAGCGACTTCTTTGTTTCTCAACCTTCTAACTTGACGATCAAGAATCTCAACTTGTACATCCTCATTAGAAAGGCTATCTTTTACAGCTACGGTCTCTAATGGCACTACGGGTGCTGGATAATCCACACACTTCTTCAAAAGTGAAATGTGAAAGACTGGATACACTGCTGCTAAGTCTGCTGGCAACTCTAACTCATAAGCCACTTTACCAATCCTTTTCAAGATCCGGTAAGGGACTACATATCTGGGACTGAGCTTCTCTTTCTTGCCAAATCTCATCACCCCCTTCATAGGTGACACTTTCAGGAAAACCCAATCATCAACTTGGAACTCTAGTTCCATTCTTCTCACATCTGCATAAGACTTCTGGCGACTCTGGGTAGTCTTAAGTCTATCTCTAATGAGTTGCACTTTCTCTGAATCTGGTCCTATCAAGGCTGCTTCACCTACTTCAAACCAACCAACTGGAGATCTACATCTACGCCCATATAATGCCTCATAAGGGGTAATCTGAATGCTGGAATGGTAACTATTATTGTAGGCGAACTCAATGAGAGGAAGGTGATCATCCCAACTCCCCTTAAAATCGATCACACAAGCTCTCAACATGTCCTCTAAGGTCTGAATGGTACGCTCTGCCTGGCCATCCATCTGGGGATTAAATGTTGTGCTAAGATTAACATGAGTACCAAGACCTTTTTGAAATGACTTCCAGAAATGAGAGGTAAACTGAGGACCTCTATCTGAGATGATAGACAAAGGAACCCCATGCAACCTCACAATCTCATTAATGTAAAGCTTGGCGTAATCCTCCATTGAATCTGTAGTCTTGACCGCCAAAAAGCGAGAAGACTTAGTAACTCTATCCACTATCAACCAAATGGAGTCATGTTGTCTGCAAGTATGAGGTAAACCTGTGATGAAGTCCATGTTGATCACTTCCCACTTCCAAGTAGGAATGTCAATTTCTTGAGTCATGCCTCCTGGTTTCTGATGTTCTACCTTGACTTGCTAGCAATTGGGGCACTTAGCCACAAAATCTGCTATATCTCTTTTCATACCATTCCACTAATAAACTTCTCGCAGATTGCGGTACATCTTAGCGGCACCTGGATGAATAGAATATCTGGAATTATGGGCCTCTACAAGAATATGTTGTCTCAACTCGCCCACATTAGGAACACATAATCGACCCTGGTAGTGAAACACATCATCTCTCCCTTGGGAGAAAACCTCAACTCTTTGTTAGTGGACTGCACCCTTGAGTTCAAGTAATATCGGATCGCTGTCTTACTTTTCCTTAACGTCCACTACCAAAGAAGATTCTGACCCATTTTGAACCGTTACACCACCATCTGATATGCTCATAAGACGAACTCCTAGGCGAGTAAGTCTGTGAATATCCTTTGATAGCTCTCTTCTTTCTTTCTTAACATGTGCTACACTACCCATGGATAATCTGCGAAGAGCATCTGCTACTACAGTCGCCTTACTGGAATGGTAATGCACGCTCATATCATAATCTTTGAGGAACTCAAGTCACCTTCTCTTGCGAAGATTCAACTCTTTCTGGGTGAATACATACTGGAGGCTTTTATGGTTTGTGAACACATCTACATGAACACCATACAAGTAGTGTCTCTAAATCTTGAGTGCAAACACTACTGCTGCAAGCTCGAGGTCATGAGTCGGATAATTCTTCTCATGTACCTTAAGCTGTCTAGAAGCATAAGCTATAACATTACCTCGCTGCATCAACACACAACCTAGGCCGACCCTGGATACATCACAATAGATCATATAACGATCTGAACCCTCTGGTAAAGTCAAGACAGGAGTTATAGTCAACCTAGTTTTCAGTTCTGCAAAGCTTTTCTCACAATCATCTGACTACTGGAACTTAACCTTTTTCTGAGTCAACCTAGTCAATGGAGAGGCTATGGATGAAAATCCTTCCACAAACCTTTTGTAACAACCCGCTAGACCCAAGAAACTTCTGATATCTATAGCAGAGGTAGGTCTGGGCCAGTGTTTCACTGCTTCTATCTTCTGGGAATCTACTCGAATTCCTTCACTAGACACAATATGCCCAAGGAAGGCAATTGATTGTAACCAAAACTCGCACTTGTTAAATTTTGCAAATAACCGGTGATCTTTGAGAGTTTGCAGAACAACTCTCAAGTGACTCGCATATTTCCTAGAGTAAATGAGGATATCATCAATAAAGATGATAACGAACAAGTCTAAGTACTGCTTGAACACTCTGTTCATCAAATCCATGAAAGCTGCAGGACCATTGGTTAGTCCAAATGACATAACTACAAATTTGTAATGACCATACCGAGTTCTGAAGGTTGTCTTCGAAATGTCACTATCTCTGACTCTAAGCTGATGATAACCGAATTTGAGGGTCTATTTTTGAGAAATGGCTAGCACCCTGAAGTTGGTCGAACAAGTCATCAATCATGGGGATGGGATACTTATTCTTGATTGTGACTTTGTTCAACTTCCTATAATCAATGCACATTCTAAGAGAACCATCTTTCTTCTTTACGAACAAAACTGGTGCACCCCAAGACGAAATACTAGGTGTGATGAATCCCTTATCTAGAAGGTCTTTCAACTGCTCTTTCAATTCCTTAAGCTCAGCTGGAGCCATTCTGTAAGGAAGAATAGAGATAGGCTGGGTATCTAGAAGGAGATCAATTCCAAAGTCGATTTCCTTATCGGGAGGAACTCCGAGAAGATCTTCTGGAAATACTTCTGGAAACTCATTAACCACAGGAACTGACTCAAGAGTTGGGATTTCAGAGCTGAATCCTTAACCCGAACTAGATGATAGAGATAACCCTTAGAGATAATCTTTCTGGCCTTAAGGTAAGAAATGAATCGACCCATAGGCGCTAAGCTACTACCCTTCCATTCTAAGATTGGTTCGTCTGGAAATTGAAAATGAACAATCCTAGTTCTACAATCGACTGAGGCATAACAGAAATGTAATCAACCCATGCCTAGAATGACATCGAAGTCTATTATTTCTAACTCTACAAAAATCTGCTGAGGTGACTTTCTGGTAGACTGTGACAAGGTAATTTTTGTATACCCGTCTAACTATAATTGTGTCACCGACTGGAGTAGAGACTGAAAAGGGTTCTGAGAGAGTTTCTGGACTAACATTGAAGTTGACTGCTATATAAGGAGTTAACAAAGACAAATTAGTCCCTTTTGTCTTTCCCCTAAGTGAACCATCAGTGAGCCACATCCTTATGGTGGTAGGATGCCAACTCAACCCTACCATTACCAGTCATTTGAATCACTCCAAAGATTTTCTTAACCTACTCAATGAAGTTTTGTGGGTCCTCACCAAGTTGTGACCCTGAAATCTCAGGCGGATTCATCCTAACAAAATCTCAAAATCTAGCTGCCACTGATCCATCATTTCTATTAGTAGGAACCGGAACCTGCTAATTGTTCTAGTTGGCCACACTCTAAGACAACATCTGAATGGTGTTCCTGAATTCAGTGTGTGAGACTTCTTGTTCTGGGACTGAAGGGGTTGTGTTTGCATTCCTGGTATAAGCTCTATGAGAAGGCATGATCTTAAGCGCATAACGATGGATTAGAAATGAGATCATACCAACGCATGATAAGAATATCAAGAGAGTGAAGTTTACCTAAAACACCTTGTAGCCTCCCTCTCAATAGATGTGGTACACTTCACACCCATGAAAAGGACTCTACTTAGTGCTGCTTTTCAGACATCCTATGACTCTTAAACCTAATGCTCTGATACCAAGTTTGTCACGCCCCGAGCTACCCCCGAGAGGCGGACACGGGACCTAGGACCACAAGTGATCCCAAGCTAACCCTATTGCATGATCATAAGCATACTAAATATAAATTGAATAAAAGAAACTGTGCGGAAGCTATAATCATAAACAAAATGAAAAAGATGGGGAATACCCATATATTATAACTGAGATATATGAAAACTGATGAGTTTAATACAAGGAAATATTAACTTAATACTAAGTTGAATCTATCAATGTCTGAAAATAGCCTCTAACTGACTAGTAGTGCTGGGACATGCCCCCAGCTAAATCTAGCAAAACTGAAAACTAAAAGACTGGAAACTTAAAGATAACATGACTATTGTCCTCGAAGAATGAGGACTCACCACTGATGCTGCTGAACTGGAGATTGGGAATCGATCTAAGATGTAGCGCACGGTATGCGTCAGTACTTGAAAGGTACTGAGCATGCAGGATAGAATACAGCTGAAATAACATATAATTGGACAAAGCAAATAAGCAATGACATAATCTGAACATGATATAGATACTGAATGCTGAGATAACTGAATGTAGTGACCAATTTATAACATGCTGAAACTGAATACTGGATATACTAATAAATGGGCAATGCAATAAAATCTGACTGAACTGTGGGAGCTACTAATAATCGACAATAAAACCACATGAGCTAAATGTAGAGTCCGATGTATACGCCCCATCGAGAGGACCCAATATACCCTGCCAGATGTATAGAGGCAAGTTGGCATGATCACTGAAATGATGCCCACGGAGGGGACTTACACCTACGTGGCAAGTAGTTCTGGGACTGTACGCTAAACCCTAGACCAACTCAGTATTATGCTACTCCCAATGGATTAATTGATTAACACATTACGATTGAATTTTTGTAAGTTACTGGATAGCTCAAACTGAACATGCAAACTGAGAATGCAACAATTAAACTGATATTGATGCATTAATAACTGAGGCATGTATAACTGAATAACTGAAATAGCTGACCTAGCATGTGTAATTCAAGAACTAAAGAAATACATAGCTAAGGTTCTGGAATTCAAGCAATAAACTGAATATTAACATACTAATCTAATTAGGATCATTCTAACAGCTAAGAACCCAATAATTCTAACATTCAAGAAACTCTAGGTCTAGTCATAATAAGGGAATCAAGAAATTGACTAAAAACTAGGGACCTAATGGGTGAAAGGAACCCACTAGTAAAATCCCACATACCTGGTGACGAATTCCACGGAGAAATCCTTAGATTTCAGGGCTGGAACTGATGGAACCTTGTTGCATTCTTGAACTAGGGTTCTTGACTCCTCTTCTCCTCTTACACTCTAATTTTTCTAAGTTTTTATAACTATTTTGACTTAGGTAAGTTCTAGTTATGTTTCTAGGCTTACTGACTAAAACCTCATAATTTAGGGTCTAAACGGCGTAGCTTAGAGGTTAAACGAAATAGGAAAAGACCAAAAAACCACTAACTTAACTGCTGTCGGAGTGACCGACAGATGGGACCTACGAGCCGTAGGTCAATCTACGGTCCGTAGATTGGGGTCGTAGGTCAAGTCTTCCCGACAGGGCTTCACTAAAACGAGCATAACTTTTTATTCGGAGGTCAGATTTTAGCAAACTCAGTGGCGTTGGAAAGAGGATTCAATTATCTATCATACCATAGGTCATTTAACACATAATTCATTTTGTGCTAAGCTATATGACCATTTAAAGTAGATATAATCAACAATTTCCCTCTAACTAGCTGTTGACCCTCACCTACGGTCAGACCTACGGACCGTGGATCGAACGACAATCCGTGTTGGTCGGCCATCATTTGCGTCAGGGGCTGGGTAAAGGGGGCCTCGATCCACGGACACAGACCACGGACCGTGGTCTGACCCACAGACCATGGGTCTGTCCGTGGGTCTAGACTTAGCCAATTTTCTGAGCTGGTTTTTGGGAGGGGTTGCAGTGGTGAACCACGGACCACCAGCACGGGCCATGGTCTGACCTATGATCCGTGGATGGCAACCATGGGTTGCACCTACAACTTCTCAAAAATCTATATTTTTGGTTTGTTTCGGATATGGGGTGTTACAGGTCGGAATGTCATCATCGACCGGCTCACGAAACTCAGGACCAATGCCAAGTAGGGCCTTGGCGTGGGCATTCAGCGGATAACACTTGTCAACATCTCCTAACTACATGTCAGTGGAAGCCAATCAACCATTTTGGTGGCGCAGCATCTCGAGGCCATACATCTTGGCCATAGTCAGCTCATCCCTCCTATGATGCTCGGCAGTGGTGAGAATTGGCCCAAACTCAGTGTCGGGCCCCTTGGTCTTCATGATATCCATGGGTGCTAGGAATAATGATGCCATGTAATCCACATTCTCTTTCGAAACACCTGCAACATGACACATTCTGGTAATGAGGCCACCAAAAGCATACATGTGCCCCTTATGAACCCGGGCCTTGCGCATCACCGATTACAAGACATCTCCGATATTCAACTCTGTAGCCATCATCAATCCAAAGACCAAGCAAATCTTGTCCCTGGTAATATATGTGTAGTGGAGACACACTATCAAGCAATTGATGACAATCTTTAGCCGGACTCGCGCCTCTTGAAGCATGTGAGCATAGGGAAGAGATTGGTGATATCTCTTCCCGCTATGCTTGGTCCATTTGACCATATACTATGGACTGCACAAAGTATGTCTAATGGCCCGATATGGAGGGCATATGTTCAGCCCTGTAAGCACTAGTAGATCAGTGTCATGTGGTGTACCTAATATATCATTGATACCCACGGGAGTGATAGGCATATTATCTCCCCCGGCTCTGCAAAGATAAATTCCATACGCAATTCACGGATCCGACTTTATATTAGTGGGAACTCTCGTGCCAAGCTGTCCCTGTCAATGCACACATTAGAAAAATACCTCGCTTTCGTGTGCTACTTCCACCACACTTTGCCTTCCTTAACCACAACTTTCACCCCAAACTGCCTGGTTTGACCCCTAGGAACTGCGGGTGCGGGTGGAACATTACCTCCACTCCGAACACGCTTCCTCTGGCTCGAAGTGGCAACTCCCTTATCGGGTATTTAGGAGCTCGACATGATTTCCTACAAACAGAATATAGTTCAGACCTAGCAACTACTCAATAGTGATAAACATGGGTGGTGTGCAAATACCACCCCACACTTATTACAAGTCATTCTCTAGCCTAGATACCCAGACTTCCCATAGACGGATACACATAAACAATTAGCAATGGTAAACTTTAGCAATGACAGGGATGTTCTACTTAGACTTCGAATTTTCCCTAGCATCATTAACAATCAATCTCATGCAACCATCACTACCAACTATTTTCAGGCTAGCTCCTGCCCCCCTTTAGATATGCAACATGTCTCAAATACTAGCATACAATACAATTCAGGCAACACACACACAGAAACAACCACAAATATGAAAGCAATCAAAATTTTGACTCAAAGAAGTAAAATCACCCTTTATCACCTCAACAACAAACACTTCCAAGAAAGATAACCCACGTAGGCCACCCAAATTTGGTCACAAAACTATTCGACCCCAAGGATGTGTTCATACAACCCCCAAATCACCCTAACAACTCACAAGCGATTAACCAAAGCACATTCTACTCAAGAATTCGAAACTACCCACTAAAAATTTAAACAAACATTCCCAAACATGCATAACTCATATAGATCACCCTATAAATTCCACCAACTACCCCATACATCAAACAAAGGTGTATTTCTAATTAGACTTTGAAACACCCATAAGCCAACAAAAAATCAACAATGTCATCCCACCAAACATCATTTACAACGCATATACATCAACACCACATCCTTCATAGTAAGCAACACTTAACTAATGCCAAAGAAGACAGAAATCACATACCTGGAGTGGTGAAATTTGGGAGAATCAGCAAGAATGAAGGGTGACGTGACTCCGTGTTACAGATGAGACTCAGAGAAATCTCAAGGGAAAGGGGAGGGGAAAAATCGTGAAATTTTGGAAGAGAATAGGGTTTTGGGGATGGGAATTTGGGGTTAAAAGGTTTATTGGCTTGGGTTATCAAAAGAACTTACCTAGGGGCGCAACGCAGTGCCTTCACAGACCTTTCTACCTCACGGAAAATAAATAATTTTCACAAGGGCAAAATTTTACACAGCCTCCGCGATGCGAGATGCTCACGGGAATGCCTTAAGTTTGACATAGAATACAATCCTCGTCGAATCATAATTCTGGGCCCCTCTCCGTGACATGCCAAGTCCACGGACCATTTTGTCTCGCGCTGGAAAATTATTTCCAGTGAGGTGAAATCATATTTCCTCTCTGCGACGCGCCATGGGTATGAAATCCTGATTCTTGTACAATTTAAACTGAAAATCCATTAGTACACACACGATGAGTTGCCTCCCATCCAACGCCTTAGTTTTGGTCATGACACGACTCAATTTTTTGTACTTTTTTTAATATATCCTTTTTTTAATTCCTATGAATTGAAATAACAAAACAAAATCAAAGATATCCTAACTATTACAAGGGGTCACGGGTTGCCTCTCGTGCAGCGCCTGATTTAACGTTGCGGAACGACCCATCTCTTGACTCAGTCGTCATTCAATGTGAGCACTTCAAGCTCTCGATCAACATCATTTCCAAAATAGTGCTTGACCCATTGCCCATTCACAAAGAAAGTTGAGCTCTTATCCTTGTTCCTTAGCTCCACTGCACCATGTTGGGTCATCCTCACAACTTCGAAAGGTCCACTCCACTTAGACCTAAGCTTTTCGAGGAACAACGTCAATCTTGAATTGAACAGCAGCACAAATTGACCAGGCTCAAAGGTGTGTGACACAATATGCTTGTCATGCCACCTCTTGGTCTTCTCTTTATAAAGCTTAGCATTCTCATAAGCGTGGAGCCTGAATTCTTCTAACTCATGCAGCTGCATTATCCTCTTCTTCTCAGCTAACTCAGAATCCAGATTCAACTTTTTAATCTCCTAATATGCCTTATGCTACAATTCAGTTGGGAGGTGACATGCTTTTCCAAACACCATTCGATAAGGAGAAGTCCCTATCTATGTTTTGTATGCAGTCCGATATGCCCACAAAGCATCATCTAGCTTGTCAGCCCAATCTTTCCTTTGGGCATTCACAGTCTTTTGGAGGATCTGCTTCACTTCTCTATTGGATACTTCCACTTGCCCACTAGTTTTGGGGTGATAGGTTGTAGCTACCTTGTGTCTTACCCCATATTTGGCCAACAATTGCGCACTGAACTATTAATAAAGTGCGTACCTCCATCACTGATCATGGCCCTTGGAGTTCCAAACCTAGTGAAGACGTGCTTCCGGATGAATTTCACGACCACCTTTGCATCATTGGATGGTAATGCAACTGCCTCCACCCACTTAGACACGTAGTCCACAGCCACTAAGATGTATTGATTTCCACGAGACAATGGAAATGGTCCCATGAAGTCTATCCCCCATATGTCAAAGATCTAAACCTCTAATATATTGCTCAATGGCATCTCATGCCTTCTAGAAATGGTGCCCATTCGTTGACACTAATCACAACCTTTCACAAACATAGCAACATCTTTAAAAAGAGTAGGCCAAAAGAAACCAGATTGCAATACCTTATGTGTAGTGCGTTCGCCCCCGTGGTGTCCACCACATGGTGAAGAGTGACAACTCTCCAACACTTGTATTGCTTCATGTTCGGCTACACACCTTCGCACTATCTGATCAGGTCCCTTCTTGAATAAGAAGGGTTCATCCCATATATAGAAGCGTGCATCATACTTCAGCCTCTGCTTTTGATGTGTTGATGCCCTAGGTGGAAATAAACCACTCACCAGAAAATTAAAAATGTCAGCATACCAAGGCACTTGAGCAAGGTCCAAGGCAAGCAATTGCTCATCAGGAAACTCTTCACGAATATGCCCCTCATTCTTCACATGAGATGAGTCCTCCAATCCATAAAGATGATCAGCTATCTAGTTCTCAATTCCCTTCCTATCTTTTATCTCTAGATCAAACTCTTGCAATCGTAGAATCCACCTAATCAGTCTCGACTTGGCATCCTTCTTTATTAAACAAATACTGGATTGCAGCATGATCAGTGTAAACCACAACCTTGGTTCCTACCAGGTATGGCCTGAACTTATCAAACGCAAACACTAATGCAAGTATCTCTTTCTTGGTCACGCTATAATTCGATTGGGCTGCGTCAAGTGTCTTGCTCGCATAGTAGATGAAATGAATGTCTGCTCGCATAGTATCAGAGCTATGGATGTCGAGAAATATAAGAAGAAACGTACTAGTAGAAAATTAAGAAAAATAAGAAGAAAATTAAACAAATTATATCCAGAATATAAACAACTCAATATCACAAAAACTGATAACGACAAATTAG
>JAJOOR010002792.1:0-42027 GCA_036250505.1 Solanum acaule | reverse complement strand
CCTCATTGTTGAAGAAGAACTAATTATTCAAGTTCATACCAATTTGTTCAGATCTATCAATTAATTCAAGAAATCTCTCAATTGATAAAGGTATTTTCGAAGTCATCATTTATTTTGCCAGATTTCATGAGATTTTGTTTTCAAAATCACAAATTATGTTGAATTTTGGATTGTATGTATTACGGATTTTTTGTCATTTTTCGATTTTTATGTGAGTTTGTTAACATACACATCAAATATTTATGCATTTCAAATTTTTAGTATTTTAAACACTATAGTTCAATTTTTTTGTGATTTTGTTTTCATATTTTAGATTTAGTAGATGGTAATTTGTAGTAATCTACATTAGCATTCATACATAATATATTGTTTGATTTTTTTATATATTCATATTTAATAATTTCGAATTTTTCTTATAGTGTTACTAATGCACAAGTGAATACAAATTTAGATTTGGGTTTGGTGAAAAAAATCGGGAAAAAGGAACGTAGTAGGAGGAAGAAAGAGAGAGTCAGAGAAGAAGGTTGCAAAATTGTATTCATACCAGAATATTATTCATATAAATTTTTGTTTGTTAATTGTTTTTCTTTTACCCATCATTTGTATTTTTATTAAGAACATTGTATTTCTTTTTTAGTTTGTAGTCATTCAAATAGGTATGCCAAATGAATTTGTATTTCTTAAGCATATATGTATCCTATTTTTTTAACAGTCAATTTGTATTTTTTTTAGAATATTGTATCCTTCCTCAACATATTGTATTATTTTCACTATGTATGCTATTTGTTTTCCAGAATCATGTATCCCTATTTCTTTCATAGTCAATTTGTATTTATTTTTTTAGAATATTATATCCTCCCTCAATAGATTGTATTATTTCCACCATGTATGCTATTTTTTTTTTCAGAATCTTGTATCCTTTCATAAATCATATTCATATGTAATGATTAGATTATATTGAGATACAATCAATAATATTTTTGTAATAAAAATAAAAGAAAACTTTATTTGGCAGTCATGTAATGCAATTTTGATCACTGAAATACAATTTATAGTTTTCACTATGAAAGTAAAAAAATCAATTTTATGGTAAAGTGAGCACATAAAATGTAAAAATTATTGGTAAACAATTATAATGAGAACATAATAAAAAGGAAAGTTGATCCAATCGAATGAAAAAGGGAATTATTTTGAAATTGTAACTGATGAGAATTTTAAGTGATATGTTCCTTTTAAAAAAAATATTATCTCCCTTGATTTTCTCCTTTCTAAATAATTGTAATCTTGAAAATCAAACAAATAAAAAAAATAGATAAATCAAATACATAACAAACTAAAATATTGACATTTTAGATAAATATTGAAAGTGTGGCTAAGGAAACCTATTAAATGTCAAAATATTGACATTTTGAAAATTTTCCCTTTATTTATTTCGGTTTATGCAAAATTCTTTTTAGATTCTTCCTTTAGTAAAAATTATCATAAAATACAATTATTCACTAACAAATCTATGAAAATTAACCAAATTGCTAAATTAAAAAGAAAAGTTGCGCTTTGAGATTGTGATGTATAAAGAATGAAGAAGAAAATATGTGAAAAAGAAGAAGAGATATGAAAAAGAAGAATAAGTGCGAAGGAGAAGAGGTTTGAAGAAGAGGTGTGGGGGTAGGAGTGGGGTGGAGGAGCGTGGGGGGGGGGGGGTTAAAAGTTGGTTCTAATTATTATTTTTATTTTTATTTCTAGCTGACGCGTTTAGTTTTTATTTTTATTTTATTTCTTTGCCACATCAATTTTAAGGGGTAAATAAATTCACTTTTGAATAGTAAAGGTGTGTAATATGTCATCATAATAGTTTAAGCGTGTAAGTGACTTTTCGATACAAGTTCAAGATGGAGTTTATGTCTTTTCTCTAATTTTTAAAGTACTTGTTTTAACTTTTTTTCCCTTTCAATGCTCGTACTGGAGTCGGATTAATGAACTTGAAATCAAACTATAAGATTTCATTTTTTGTAAAAAAAGATAATGTTATATCTAAGAGTCCGTTTAGATTGGCTTAAAGGTTGGTCAACATACTTTTAAGTCAGTTTTTGACTTATGAAAGTATTTGACAAATATAAAAGTAACTTAAAATAAATAAAAAAATGACTCAAAATAAGTTAGGAAGTATTTGGCTAGTGTAAAAATAACTAAAAATACGTTTAAAATGACTTAAAATAAGTTAAAAATCAAAAGTAGGTCTTCCCTACTTTTTTTTTTTTGATTTAAAAGTTATTTAAGTTTGACTTTTTATTTTTGACATAAAAACTATTTCTTTTAAAATCAATCCAAACGGATTCTAAGATTCAAACTCAAAATCTTTTATTAAAAATGAATGCGCAAAACAACATATTCTCCTTACGATGACTAAGTAACATTTGATATGTTACACGTCATTTTTATTGAGAAAATTTAACAAATGACATATTTAAATATTCTTAATACTAGTCTTAACAGGATTCTTAAGTTTTAAAGTTCCAACTCGTAAAATTTGATTGACTAGTGATAATCAACCAATTGAAGCAAATACCTATTAAAGTGAAGTATATTTGATGTGTTTTACAGTGATAACATATTGTACTTTAAATAATTTTTCGCATGGATCAATAATTCCACTTCTAAATGTTATAAGTATTAAATTAGTTTTTATTTTGCAAGTGGTATCCTTTCAATAGGGTTACTACGAGTTTGATATCATTTTAAATTAAATCTTGATCGAATCGTGCCCTACCTTTCACCTTTCATTCATTACGAGGAAAGACTAAAAAAGAAGAAGAAAACTTTCGATGGACACACAACCCTTCAGGAATTAACATTTGAACATAGGGAAATTTGCCTCTTGAGACTGGGTTTCCTAAGCGAAATTCCTCTTTGCCTTTGCCTTGTCTTGACAGAAGTACTTATCATTCTACCATAATTCTGTGTGATTGTTTAATCTTTTGATCTTCATGAAGTTACTATTTTTATTGTTGAAGTTATTCACATTTTTTTTTTCGAGTATTACCTCAAAACGATTCAAATGAAAAGTTCATAAGCATGCATATGTAAATAGGGCTGAGAAATGGGACAGGGCGGGTGGTTACGAGGCAAATCCACGTAAGACTGTTAAGATTTCAACCCACCCTGCATAGCATAATTTGTAGTTATAAATTCATGAATTTAAAAGATTTTTTCCAAACCCGTGAGCCGTGACCCGCCTCTTACCGCATGAAATATTAAAAAAAAAATATTTAAACCCACCGCTCCGCCCCACACCCATAAAATTGTTAACTCGCTCCGTTTCGTTGTCATCCCTAGATATATTTTTTTCTTTGCATGTAGTTAGACAAAATTTTACCAACATTATTGAGCATTTAAAATGACTGAATTAACCAATATATGTCAATGCCAGCATCTGAAGTCTACTTTCATTTTGAGATGACGGAAAGTAGATTCATTCTTCGTACCTAATACAACCTCACATGTCCTTACAACAGATTCATCTTAATAATTTAAAGACTTTAAAAAATAATACTATAAGGGTCTGTTTGAAAAGCCACCTGATAATTGGAATTGGTGTAATTACTAGGGTAGTAATTATCAGCCTAGTAATTACACAGTCTAGTAATTACATTGACCTGTTTGGTTGCCACAGTGTAATTATAGTGTAATTCCATTTGTCCTGTTTGGTTAGACGAATGTAATTACACAGTTAAATTTTAAAATAAATAAGATTTTAAATAAATAATATTACAACTTAATTAATTAATGAATACAAAGTTTTCTTCTAGCCACAATGACAAACAAAATAATGAAACTTATCATGCCAAGAATATTATTGAACTTATCATGCCAGCTTTGTATAACCATGATTCCATATCACCAAAACACTTTATTTCATCGGACTCGAGCATTGGAATCTTATCAAATTGATATTCATAATTATCTAATTGTTTGACAAAATCATTATGAATATAAATGCATAATCATGATTCCGTAGAACATAATCCGTCCAGCGACTAGGATAATTGACAAGAGGCAATTCCTTACAATGTTGGCAACTTGTATTGCACATGATTAACATCCTTGATCTATACGGCATATACATAGTTAGAAGTATATTTTTTTGCTACAACAACCCTTCTTATCCAGTCAAGTCACAACAAAACTAAGAGAGTCATTCAGTATATAATATTCACCTAATTGCTCTAGCATTCCACATTTGTTGAGCTATTTCTTCTCTCAGATTGCACATATATTGTTTATCAGCATCTGTCGGCCTCATCCAAGGTCTTCTTCATCAGAATCAGAGTCAATATCATTCAAACCGTGAGAATCTTCTATTTTCTCTTCCACGTGTTCTTCAAAGTATGAATCCTGCCAATTCCATTTACTGATGAAATTATGAAGTATGCAACATGAGAGTACAATCCAATCTATTTTTTTGATGGAATATGGAGGAGGAGTCGTTAATATAGGAAATCTTTTTTTCAAAACAACAAATGTCTTCTTTACAACATTTCGGAGTTTTGAATGTCTCAAATTATAGAGCTCACGAGCATTTTGTGGTGCTTGTGTTTGGCTCCATTCTCGCAAATGATATCGTGCACCACGATAAGGTGCTAGAAAGCCCTTTGTATTTGCATAGCCTGGATCAACAATGTAATGTTTTCCTACAAAATTACAAGTATCAACTTGAACTCTTTAGAAAAATAAACAATATCAATATCTGAATTGTTAGTAAATTACCATTCAGAATTTTCAATCTATTTTCTGATCTTTCCCAAACAACATTTCTTAACACTCTAGAATCCGAAGCAGAGCCTTCCCAACCACTAAGCACGTATTGAAAGTTCATAGAAAAATCTATAACAACAAGGACATTTTGATAAAGAACTCCTTTTCGATTTCTATATCTCGGTTGTTCTTCCATAGGTATTAGTGCAGGAATATGAGTTCCATCTATAGCTCCAACGCAATCCTTCAAAATGCTTACAATAAATTTTGAGATATGACACAAAACAATTACAAAGTTTTAACTAGTAAGAGTAAAATGTAATGCTAAAAACTAACCTTGAACCAAGGATAAAAAAATGAATTAGAGGATATTTCTTATGAGATATCTTTTCCTGCCTGCTTCACATAGTGTTTCCCTAATCGAAGACAAGCTTTCAAGCACTTGTTAAAATAACGACTAATTGTTTCTCCTGAATGTTGAAAACGATTTTGCACAACTCTATTCCTTTCATTATGAGCTAATGTAAATAAACATATAGCTAGTTGTTCTTCAACTCTAACCATTCTTGAATCAGTTAATAGACCTCTTGTTTTCATCTCATCTGCAAGTTGCAAGAAACATCCAACATTCATACGTAGTAGGTCATAGCATCCACGAGGATGTCCTTCAATCAAATATTTGATAAACTCTGCTCCAGTTAAAATTGATCTGTGCACTCTTTTTTTTATCCAACACCAAAATAATTTGCAATGATACTAATTAAAAGTACACATTTTGCCAGAAACACCACGATGTGATCTTCCTTTGCCATCCTATTTGATAAGTAAAATGAATTAATTTTAAAACTATAATGGCATAAGAAAGAGTGGAATATTCTTATGATGACAATTGAACAAATATGTAATGTAATTTAAAAACAAAAAAGAGATAAATAATAATATCATATACAATTTCAACAAAACATAAGATAAGTCTTCGACTTAATTCTAAAATAGATAATCTAGAAGTAAATAAGATACTAGCCCAAAACATCATTCGAACAACAAAATATGCTTTTAAACGACATCACTCAATATAAATCAAGTTTGCGCATAACCCATTTCTTTCTAAGCTCTGGAGCCATAGCAACAAAAAATTCAGCATTTCTCTTATCTGCAAGAAGGTCAACAATTTGCATAGTCCATTCATCATCGAAGTCCAATTCCAATATCAAAGGCATTAATTTTTCAACAGAAGTGTTTTTTGGTTCATGTTGTAGCCTTATTTGTTCTTCATCTATTGCTGTCCATCTATCAACAGATTTGGCCAAGCTGTTTCCAATAGAATTCTTAATTCTCTTGGGACGTGTGTCAAAGTTGGTTGCTCATCTAAATGCCTTTTTCCTGCTCTCTTTTCTTGATTAGATGATTGAGTTATTTCAGGACTAGTAAAGTTCATGTTCTGAACAAAATATCCATCATCCTGGTCAACAAATTGTGTATCTTCAGGAGCAGGTGTGGTAACTTTTTCAACAGCTATATCATCATCGGTGAATTCACTTTGAAAATCTTTGACATCATTAATTTCACACCCATTCCTACCATCAGCGACAGTATCTCCAAAAATTAAGTGCAAAGTATTATAGTCTGGCAACGTCTTCGTCCTATACTTAGAATCTTTTGGGTATGCCTATTATATTATTAATAGTCTTAAATCAGAAAAATAAATAACATAAATTTAAACTATATCGGGAAAAAAAATAACAATATATATAACTCACTGCAAAGTATTGCTCCCAGACATCATCTTCAACATCAATTTTTCGAGTTTCTTCATTCCACCCAAATCCACTATGTTGTGACATTCTCTTCATAGTTGCATATATCTTCTTCAAAGTCCTCATCCTATTTTTCATTTTAGTCTTATCTAATTTGTCCCCATATAGCTTGTTCATTTCTTTTTCTACACTATCCCATCCTTCGGTGGTTAAACCTCATGTTTGCGTTCTTCCCAATTTAACTTGTTCAACAATAAAGTAAATGAAGTGTTCATCTTGAACTTCACTCCATTTGGTGTATGGTTTTCCAACCTTAGATGTTTGGTTAGTTGTCATCCTACATAAATGAAAATATAAAAAAATTCAAGGCAAAAAAGTACTTCACTAAAGCAGGCTATGATGTTCATTTGGCAAGGTGAACTTGATTGTTCTTAGAGTAACACGAGGAGTAATGTACCTCAACCTCACATTTACCGGATGACTATGACTAATCACCTATATCAAGTATGGCAGGAGAGGAATCAAAGATTATTTTGGTTCGACGCATCATCTAAGAAGTGATGTACAAGGCCAGTTTCAAGCCCAAGCGAGCAACGAGGATAGCTAACCTGAACTATTAACCCATTTAAAGTTTGTTTGGTAGGCTAGCTAGGAGTTGATATTTTGTTTTGCTACTTATTGTTGCTACCAGTGATAATATTTATGCATTGTAACACTCAACTAGACAATTTCAAATACAAAGAATGTAAATGGAAAGAAAGCAAGAGCAGAGGTATATCGACTGAGGCAAACTTCACATAGTCATAAGCTAGTAAGACAAAAAAGAGAAATAAGCAAGCCAACATGCTTAAAGCCATGATTTATTAAAACCATACAGATCTTGAAATTACATAACCAGATAATTATATTGTCATTGTAGGAAATATGTATAACTGATTGTTAGAATCGATTTTCTAATTTATTATTATTATTATTATCAGAAATTAAAGAAAAAAATTAATTCTCATATTTATTTTAATCTCAAGAACTAACAGGAGAAAATACAAAGATCAAATTCATACATAATCTACCTAGACATCAAAATATGAAAGTAAAATGAATCAAGAAAGAAATCTTACTTGAAAGAAGAAGTACAGGGTTTGTTACTGTAGCGTTCTTAGAACTGAAAATGTCCAGACAAAAAAGGAAGAAGTGTCTTGGTATTCCAAACAAAAATATATTAAAAAAATATAATATTAAAAAATTCATGTAATTACATGGTTTAATTACACTCAATTCTTTACCCTCTCTTGGGAATTGAAGAGTGTAATTACTCCCCTTCAATTACACCCAATTCCCCTCTTACCAAGTAATTACTTGGTCTACCAAACAGGACAAAGAGAGTAATTACACCAATTACACCAATTTCCAATTCCATTGTGGCCTTCCAAACAGGCCCTAAGGATTTTTTAAAGATACATATAATTAAGTAGACATTAGTTTTGCTGGTTCGTTCGTGGATATAGTCTTTGGGTATAAGCTCATTCATTCTATAAGTTGTTGGTTTTAGTATACTAAGATGTTTTTGTGTGTCTCGTTCAAATATTTTACTATCTTATTATTATACGTTGTATCGAATATCCTACTTTTTATACCTTATTGAAATTGAATTTTTAAACTAGATTAGATAAAGATCTTATTATATCTTTAAACTTTATGTAAGAACTATTTTAAAATATATCAACTTTTCGAAGTATTATAAAATCAACATTGGCACACAAATAAAGACCAGACATCGGACAAAACTTGGAACACAACAAGAGAATAGAAGAAATGTTGACCCAAAAAGAAAGTAAAATGATATTTCTTTCTATTTTAATTTGATATGAAATTGTATAAATGAAAAAGTTCTTAAAATCTTTTAGTTTTAAACTGAGGATATAAAAAAATTATTAAAATATTCATTAATTTTGTGATTTTATACATATTATGTGGAAGGTTCGAACTAATAAGAAACATTAATTTTGAAGCACTAAAAAGAAAAATATGACAAATGCATTTAAACGAAGGAAGTAATAGAATATTTGATGGCAAGAAATGATAAACATTGAGGAAATTAGTCATAATTAATTGATTCTGCATTGTAATTAAGATAAATCTAGTCAAAGTAAAGTAATCTCGATTACTTATAACCGTTCCCTCATTTTTCGCCTTCCAATCCCCTCATTAATAAAAAAGAACTTAGTCAAAGTAGAGCAATCATAGTACTTTGATTGCTTTCTAATCCCCTCTTCCATTTTTCGTTTTCTGACCCCAATTTAAAATTATTATTAAAAAAAGAATCGTGTCAAAGTAAAATAATTTTAGTAACTCGATTGCTTATAATCACATTTCCCATTTTCCGCCTTCCAAACCCCCAAGTTAAAATAATTATTTAAAAAAAATCGAATCGAAATAAAGAAATCTTACTAGATTACTTTTTTATCCCCTCTCTAATTTTCCGCCTTTCCGGCCTCCAATTAAAATAATAATAAAAAAATTCAGTCAAAATAAGCTCACTCAACAACAAATATAAATCCTCAACACACACTTTAAACCCCCTACAAAACTCTCCCTATCGGTCGGAAAAAGTAGTAGTAGCCGGCCGGTGAACATTTCAGGTGAAAAATGGAGAAGCATTTGATTCAACCGGCGGTGGCTGCGCTTCTCTCATCGGTGATCGCGTTTAGATCTTACAAGCGCAAGTCTCTCAGCTTGTCCGGAGCCATTGCTGGAGTAATTGTCATGTTCATTCACCTCGCTGTTAACTACAGGTCTGCTGCATTCCGTTAGATACTTTATTCTTAGTTTTTTGATTGATTTCGTTTTTATGATTTCTGATTCATGTGATTGATTTCATTAGGTTTGGAGCGATGCTGCTGGTGTTTTTTTTCACTTCTTCAAAGTTTACCAAGTTTGGAGAAGATAGGAAAAGGAAAATTGATGCTGAATTCAAAGAGGGCGGTCAACGCGATTGGTACTTCTCTGATTTTGACTCTTTGAATATAGCTCTATCATGAAAATCAATTTATATGGTGTTTTTTGTACTTTAGATTATAGTATTATTTTGTTGTAGTAAATGTTTCCTTTTGAAGGGGATCTTTGGAGTAACCGGTAAAGATGCCTCTATGTGACCTCCTTGTTATAGGTTTAAGCTGTAGGAATAGCCTCTTGTAGAAATGCAGGATAATGATGCGTATAATAGATCCTTGCCTCTTGTAGAAATGCAGGATAATGTTGTGTACAATAGATCCTTGTGGTCCAACTTTTCCCTGGGCTCTGCACATAGCAGCTTTAGTGTATCGGATTGCCCTTCTTTTTTAAGTTAATGTTCCTTTTGTCCGGACTATTATTCATTTTTCCCTTTAATTTTTAGATTATTATCACTAACTATTGTTTGTGTGTCTTATTATCTTGTTGGTTTCTCCGTTTGTTGCTATTGTCACTTTTTCACCCTTTGCTCCGCCAAGGGTCTTTCGGAAACCTCTCTACCTTCTTAAAGGTAGGCCGTAGGGGTAAGGTTTCTGTACATTCTACCCGGTCTCAGACCCCACTTGTGGAAACACATTGAGTTTGTTGTTGTTTGTTCTCCACTTTTTTTTTTTTTTTTTGTATTAACTTTGTATCTTGTCACAATCAGTAGATAATTCTCCATCTATCTCTGCTTTTAGCATGTACTCTTGCTTCCTCCCAGCTCTTCAGAACCTCTATGATTCTCTGGGAGGAGATGCCTTTGAGACTTAGAAATATTCTCCATAGTTTCTGAGTGTAATTGCAAGGTGTTTCATTGTCTTCTTCTCAACCTCTCCTCGGTCACTGAACTGGGTTACTGAACTCCACCTTCTCGGAATCCCATTTCAGAAAGTCAGGTCGAAGGCAAATGGATTCCCTTGCTTGGGCAATAAAAAAGTCTATGATTCTCATCTCGAAAAAAGAGTTTAAAGCTACGGCACCTCCTATAACTACACCACCAAGACCGGATGGCAATGGGGTGGAGCGGTTGTGGGGGCTGGGAAGGTTATAGTGTTTGCGGGGCGGGGAAGATAAGAGTTTTTGTGGGGGCAGGGCGGGTACAAAATATATTTTTTTATATTCATGCGGGGTGGGTACAAAATATATATTTTTAAATTCATGCGGGACGGGGAGGATATACGGGTTGTGAATTTTTCTTTTGAACTTAATTAAAGGAAAGGGTAAAACCTAAAATACTACAACAAAACTACATCAAATGTTAATAGAGATTGGCATTTTTCTTTATTTGAAGTTGTAGTTTGTGCAAAAAGTTGGGATCTTTTGGTGTTATAGCTATTGTATCAAGGATTTATAAGTAGTTGACAGTACTTTATGCAGTTGAATTTTGCACAACCTGATTCAAAATGGAAGTTGAATTTTACTTGTCCAATTCCAATTATTTTCTTTTAGTAAATTTATTATTGACAACTGAATTTGTTGCTTTATGAAGTTGCATTTGTTTTTTCAACGCAGTAGATTGATAACTGGTATATTTTTAATAAAAAAATAATAAATTATGCGGGGCGGGTTTTGTGGCGCGGGGCAGGGCGAAATCTTTGCGGTTTTATGTGGGTTTGCCCTGCACCTGCCCCATTTCCCATCCCTATGGTTCACTGTCTCAGTTGTTTTCTTACAAAGAAAACATCCAGAGCATAAGTTATCCCTCTCTTCATCACATTGTCCTGAGTCAAAGCTGTTTCCTTGACTAATAACCATATGAAACAAGATACTTTGTAAGGTATCCTATTTTTCCAAGTTAGCTTCCATGGCCAATGTGGATTATGATGGCTTGGTTGATCCATCATCTTGTAAGCTTGTTAATTTTGACACTTTTGTTGTTACCACTCCACCATAATATATCCTCCCCAATCTGAAAGCACATTAAAGGTGTCTGAGTGTTAAGAAATTTAGCAACTCTCATAATTTTTTCCAGTCATTTTGCTACCTTCTAAAGGTAATTTTCCTATCAGTTTCAAAGAAAGTTCCACCCATGAGGTGTCGATAGCTCTGCTATGGACCTTTGTTGGAACAAAGCTAGATTGAAGATATCTGGGAATAGAGCTTCCAAATTGCCCTTTTCATGCCATTCATCCTTCCAAAACTTGGTCTTTCTTCCATTCACCACTTTTTTCTTTGAGTTGTTCTTCACCTCATCCCACATGTCTCTTAGGGTCGTTTGGTGTGATGGATAAGAGAAAATAATCCTGGGATAAGTTTTAGTACCTTTGAATTCTTTGTCCTTAGTCAAAGCTGCTTCCTTGGCCAATAGCCATATGAAACATGATACTTTGTAAGGTATCCTATTTTTCCAAGTTTGCTTCAATGGCCAATTTGGATTATGATGGCTTGGTTTATCCATCATCATGTAAGCTTGTTAACTATGAATACACCTTTGAAGGTGTCCACAGTGTTAAGAAACTCAGCAACCTAAACCTCTGCACTTAGAGAAAAATTTTCTTGATGGTATCTCGTTTCTGGATCAAAACCTCCATCTGAGTTTTCGATTTATTCTATGAGGATTGCTTATTCTTTCTTCTTTTTATATTTTAGTTTTTGCTTTTTAAGACCTAAGTAAATGATCCTTCACTTCAAATGAATGTGTTCTATGTGATGCAAGTAGCACTTCAAATGAATTTGTTGTATGTGGTACAAGTATATATCTGTTCTCTTTTTTCCCATACAGTTTCATGTAAAAAAAACGCATGAAAAGATTTTGATTTAAAACTGAAATGGTTCCAGGTTTTGAGCCAATATTGTTTTTTTTTTTGAACTTGGTAAGGTTGTATTATATCACAAAACAGTACATGGGTTGTACTGAAACCTTATATAAAAAAGCCCCAAATTCTTACTAATCTATGGCTAAATTGAGTCTAAAACATCAATTATAGAGACAGTATCATTTGAGTATAACTGATTACACCAAAAACATAATAGCAAAATGCAGTTGAGCTTCACTTTCTGCACACTGTTTTCTATGCTCTCAAAACACCTAGAGTTCCTCTCTTTCCATATTGCCCACCATATTGAAGCAGGGATAAGTCTCCATCTGCCTCTGTCTTTTGCCAGTACTCCTGCTTCCTCCCAGCTCTTTAAAGCCTCTGAAACTTTCCCAGGCATAGTCCAGGAGATGCCTTTGTGACTCAAAAAAATCCTCCATAATTGTTGAGTGTACTTGCAGTGTAGAAACAGATGATTCACATTCTCTAAAGTCTCCCCACAGAGAAAGCATCTAGAGCATAAGGTTATCCCTCTCTTCATGACATTGTCTTGAGTAAGAGCTGCTTCCTTGGCCAACAACCAGACAAAGCAAGATACTTTGTAGGGTATTCTGCTTTTCCATATTTGTTTCCATGGCCAATTTTTAATTTTTTGGTTTGTCTGATCCATTAGCTTATAAGCTCTATTAACTTTGTATACTCCTCTATTGTTTCCTGTCCACCATAGAACATCCTTCCCTGTTTGAAGTCCATTGAAAGGTTCCATTGTGTTAAGAAAATCAGCTACTCTCTGAACCTCCCAGTCCTATCACAAGGGTCTGTTCTGTTCATTATCCTGTTTAAGATGCTAAATGATCAAATGACTGTAGCAGAACATAAGTTCTCTGTTTGTGGTAGTGAAAGATCAATAGATCTGGATATTAACTCTTTAAAGAATTACCTGAAGGATAATTGAGAGATTAAGATGGTGAACCTGTGCATCAGAATCAACTTGCTTTAATTCTACAGACTGATCTGTTGCTGTTATGCTCTCTTTGCATCTCCGTAAATTTGATGACAATTTTGAAATCCTGTTTTCTAAAGTTAAGGGCTACATCTCGGGATTACATGAAATCAAAATCTTAATTTTCACTGTTAGAATTCTTTCCCTTTTCTCCTATCCTTTTTTTGTTGCTATTAGAATTTTTGCTTTTTGTTTCATTTCAATGACAAGGTACTTAATCATAAACCTCATCTTCAAAAATTTCGAGTGCTTATGAGCCATGAGGACAGTTATTTGAATGTGAATATTAAGTCATTTTTAGATTTTTTTTCACATTAGGACGTTATGTGCTCTGTGATTAAAACCAATATTTTCTACCAATTTCGTCATTTGTTGCAAACTTTCCAGAATGGCTTCCTTTCGACTCGCTTCGGCGACTTCGCCCTTTAAGTGACAAGGGGGTGAGCCGCTCCAAGCGGAACCTGCACTCAGGAATAGTAATGCTTTGAAAAAGGCGTGATTCATTAAGTGAAAGACGCTAACCGAATAGTTAGAGATGTAACCCTTATATTTGTCAAAAAGTGATTATATCCTGACATCATAAATTTACAACTTCACCTAGTCATTATGGATATGAATAGAGGAAAATAATTTTTTCTGGAGGTACAACATGTGTTGGATATGTTTGTTTTACCATTGTGACGCTTTATTCAAGATGGTTGTAATTTCCGCAGAACGTATTTTGTAATTTGTGATTGGACACCACCGTAACCTTGTAGAAATGCCACAAGTAATGTGAGAGAGGTCTTAGCTTTAGCTTTCCTCATTAGTATTTTAATTTGTGTCTACAGGATTCAAGTCCTTTTCAATGGTGGCATCGCAACCCTTTTGGTTCTGACTGTATGGACAGTGATTGGGTCAGAGGACAAATGTCTGGATTCAAAAGAGTCACGCATGATAACATCTTTAATTGGTGGTATCATTGGTCAGTACTGCTGCTGCAATGGGGACACATGGTCTTCAGAGCTTGGGATACTTAGTAATGAGGAGCCTCGACTAATTACAAACTTCAAGGTGTGAATTCATAGCTTTGACATCTGCTAAATCCTTAGTTTTTCATTTATTCTGACACCTCATACATAGGAGAAAACACTGTAGAATGTCTTTTATCTTTAGTGTTCGTTAGGAGTCAAATAAACTGATAAAACTTTCCCTTTATCTATTTCATCCTTACGAATTTCAATTAGTTTATTGAGAGTCAAGTATGAGCTAATCTCATAATAAGCCGAGTTCTTCTCTACTTAAGCTTGGAAACATGATAACTACCTTAAGATTTTCATGATAATCAATTTATTATTCTTTATCTCGACCTTTTTTGAACTATTATCAGACGGTTCAAGATTAAGAGATTATGTTTCTCATTTCTCCTTTGTACTTAAAATCAGCCTGTTCGAAGGGGTACAAATGGTGGAGTGACAAAAGCAGGACTCTTGGCTGCAGCAGCAGCCGGCACTGTCATTGGATTGACATTTGTAGTCCTGGGATTTTTCACTACAAAGTGCACATCTGATGTGACTGTAAAGCAGCTTTTTGTCATACCACTTTCTGCATTGGCTGGAGTATGTGGAAGTGTTATTGATTCTTTGTTGGGAGCAACACTACAATTCAGTGGATTCTGTTCTGTTCGGAAGAAGGTCAGCCATAGTTTATCTCTTAAAAGAACTAAGTTGATTTGTTTATGCAAGAAATAGTACATAGTAACTGATCACCCCACCGCCTCTTCTCTGTGAAAGAAAACTGAAAAAGTAGAAGACGACTGTCAATATGTTTCCTAAAACCATAAAAGCAATCCATGTCATGTTTGTGTAAGATGGTTCTCGTCCAGATCTGAGTTTCCATGGTTATAATTTTATCGGTATTTGAGATGCTCTTGAAGTTATGTAAATATTCTTTGTGCTCTGATATCCAATCAAACTATTCTTTTAGCAATTGAAAGGAATTTGGTAAAAATACAAGCAGTTTCTTTTGCATACCTAAACTAAAGGTCTTTATAACTTACCTAACCAAAAGAAGAGATAAAGCCAGTCTACTGTATGTTCAGGAACCTATCATTTTTCTAAAATTTTGTGCACACAGCTGTTCTCTTTGGTTGACTTTAATTATTGAAGCTGTTTCTGTTGAATTTACATGGTATGTGATATTTAAAGCAAAGACATACCTGCAGAAAAGATATAGAGAAAAAAAGGATATTGAGTTCATTGTGCAAACGAGCAAATGAGTAACAAAAAGAAAACAACAATTTAGAGTTTGGACACTTGATATTCTTCTTCCATGTAGGTTATTGATGCTTCATACTTCATGATATCTTACCTTGCAGGTGGTTGGGAAGCCAGGACCAACTGTGAAGAGAATATCTGGTCTTACTGTCCTTGATAATAATGCAGTGAACCTTGTATCAATATTGCTGACAACGGCTATAACCTCCATTGCCTTCTTATACATTTTCTGAATGTATCCACCCAGCTCAATTTGAATTCTGTAGTATTTTGTATCATCTTCCAGCAACAATGAGGATTATGTTCATGCTATAAATGCTACTAAGTATCATAATCCCTATCGAGATTAAATGAGAGAATTTTTTCTCAATGCTGCCATTTTGATCTCAAAGTAATCAATTGTTTCTTCTTTCTTGTTTTGTTTTTATTTTCGTCATCCCCCCTTTATGTTTCTAGACATGAAAAAGGTATGTGGAGCTATCCATTAGAAGCAATGGCTACATGCAGGCAAAACAATCATTGCCATGTAGTTCATAATAGATAGGACTGCACAGAAGAACAACAATGTTTTTAAACTACACGTTTGAAAGTTTATACATTGAAGTGCTACCATGAATTAGAGGACAGGTTCATGGTAGCACTTCAATGTATAAACTTTCAAACGTTTAGTTTTAAAAACATTGTTGTTCTTCTGTGCAGTCCTATCTATTGTGAACTCCGTGGCAATGATTGTTTTGCCTGCCTGTAGCCGTTGCTTCTAACGGATAGCTCCACATACCTTTTGTTTGCTGCTTTTCATGATTTTCAGTTGAGTTATGCATTCTTTTTACCCTTTTTGTTGTCATGTTCTCTTCTACCAATATGTTCACATTGTACAATTGAGGCTCTGAGGTTAGCTCTTGGTTATAAGTTGAGAAAATTTCATAGATAGCGATAGTTTTGTCCCTAATTAGGAAACATAGTGATAGTTTGTGTATTTACAAAACGTAGCAACAATTTGTTTCGAATTTAGCAGATATCTTGTATCTGCACGCAAGTGAAATGCACTGTATCTGTGCGCAAGTGAAATACACCTTATCTGCGCGCTTACAATATCTCTGCCTAACTGAAAATTGCGCGGATACAAGATCAACTTAAATACACTTTAATACTCTTTACAGTCATTCCAAAAATGTCACACATACAACTTACAAGCATTCAACAATACACTTTACATTCATACAACATACACTTGTATGTCACTATATTTATGACTCTTATATTATATGAAAGCTGGTCGTTGTGCAACTTCTTGATTGTCTTCTATTTTAGTGGATATCCTTTGAAGAAGGCAGAAGCATATGCTTCATTAAGAAAGTAAGTTCCATCCATCCTTTGCACTATGTAGCTTCAATGTCAGGCATGCTCGCTTTCTCTTTTGTGGCATTCTCTGTCCTCTGAATATCTACTTTGACATGCATAAATGATCTTTTGACTGACATCGCCAAAGTAACTGCTAGCACTAGAGATTGTAAGAGTCCTGAAAATTTTATTTGCTTATGCAAAATTTTGGTAAATTTGAGGATTTCGTTAGCATGCTTGCAACATCGATGCTATAATCCAGCCAATGTCTATAGCCATATAAAATCACAAGATTGTCTGTCTGAACATGTATAAACAGCAAGCTTAAAGTTTTTGATGTCACTGATCGTCAATCTCCTTCTCTTTTTGATCTTTTGGCTTCTCAAACTTGATAGCAACATATGCTATGCCTCAGGGTAAACTCTGTTGTTTGTGATTTATTCTTTTGGCAAGCGATAAATAATTGGCTGGCAGATCTGAAGCATTTGTTAGGAGTTCAAGGATAGTAAACAATGCAGGATAGACTTAAACGAAATTAGAAAAAATGGAAGTAACAGTCGTTTTGCTTTAACGTTGTTGTTTTTTAGTATTCCTCAATATCTCCTTCTATTCTGGATTTTCCAGAAATTATTGTTGATCTGTTTGGCAATCTTTTCTGCTCAGATGAAGTTTTGGTTTTCGTAATAATGCCCACTGTCTGATCATATTACTTTTGTCTAGACAAGGTCCCAAGACCAAGAAGATCTGATGCTGTTGAGTGGTGAAGCTCCAAGGATAAATATCTCTTGTAATGATGAGAGTTTGGCATCTTAACAGAACCTTCTTTTTGATCCCCTGTAAATGTTGGAAAGAAATATCCAACACAATTATATAAACCTTTGCCATCGTGGACAACTTATGATGCTATATTATCTCCTCTGTCTTAGGCCTTTCCTTGTGAATGAATTGGAGCCACAGTACCTTCTTCATGATCGGAGGAAAGTATACGAGTGTCTTGCAATGTTTGGAATCCCTGTGCCAAGGTATGGTTGCGTTCACAGAGAAGTACCTTGCTGGCATTTGGATTATTTTGTTGAAGAAGTGGACTTTGTTGAAGTCATGGGAACTGCTTTTGGAAACCTTGTGGAAAAGCCTACTGTTGATGGTCAGTCTCTCTTCCCATGGATGATCAAATTTTCATATTGTTTGCTCTAGCTGTAAATGTATGTGCATGGCAGGCTGCCAATTCGATGAGAAGATAGAACTCATATTCTCTTAGGGCTGTTTGATAGCTAGTTAGAGTTATGCAAGTATTAATAATGCAGGGGATTAGTTATGAGGAAATCTACGTATCATTCTATGCAGGTATTAGTTATTCTACCTTCTATCCCGCATAAAATAATTCATAAATTCCCTCATAACCTATACATGTATGAGTCACGAGGGTTTCTAAATTGCAAACCAAATACTATATTAATTTTATATATGAATAACTTGTCTCTTAACCAGCTACCAAACGTGGTAAGTATTACTTGTGCGGGATTTAATACAAGGGTAACTCACCTCCAATACAGCTACCAAATGACCCCTTAGTTCCTTGATGAGTAACCACTTTGGTGGTATCATATTAGTCGGACAAACAAGATGCCTCTTAGTAAAGATTTCATAGTAGTTAGGTTGTTGTTAACATGCTGCTTTACAAGTTTCAGTTTGGTTATTTTGAACTAAGGAAATTGTTGTTGATGTTGTCTGCTTGTGAATATGCTGCACTTCTGATATTGTAAAAATACTACACAGGATGGGAAAGATCAATCTCTTATTTGCTTTTATGTAGCCGATGCCACGCCTCTCTACCTGCACGAGGTAGTCATAAGGTTTGAGTACATTCTACCCTCTCCAAACCTTACTTGTGGGATTTCACTGGGTATGTTGTTGTAGCTGATGCCACCGAATAATTATTTACCATCCTAGTTCCGATGGCAGCCGGGGAATAAAGGAATTGTTTCGAATGCACAATACCTAATGACCATCCTAAACTTGGGTGTTTTCTTTAGATCCCCTATACTATCAGTAGTGTAGGTGGTAAAGGCTACCAAATAGCAAAGTCCGGGGTAATTAAGACTACTGATAGTTTGGGAAGTATTTGAAGAAAACATGTCAAGTTTAGGAAGGATCTGAAGAAACTGCATCATATAATTTATACCCATGAAATTTAGTCTATAAAGATGCTGTCCCCCTCTTATTTCTTTGTTCAAAACACATGGTTTTCTCTTCAAGCCAGAAGTTGTGACTATATATAAATCCTTCTTTACTACAAGTGATCTCTAATATTGACCTAACCTAAGTTGCTCGGACTCTTCACTTTTGGTGTCGCACCTTTGTCGACACGACGTGGTGTGTGTGTGGGAATTCGTATCTGATCTGGTCAAACTAGTTTTGGTACTCTGACCAAATTCAAGGGAGAAATTTCTGGACAAATTTAATGATTTTTGTGCGCAAAACAAAAATTAAGGTGAAATTGAAGAAAATGAATACCTCATATATGTAAATTGCTATTGTCACTCCCTTTCCTTTTATCTCCTTCCAGGATTCTCCTCAAGTTTTCTACATAACATCTCGTAACATAGGTTATATAACTCTATTTTAGTTATTTGAATTATTTTTAGCTGAATTCTTGCACCTGTATCCAGACATGGATCCGTATCGCCTCATCTAAAAATTTAGATAATAGAGGATCCAACCTCTAAATCCACATCCGTATCGGACATCCACACTTGAGTCCGAGCAAAATTAGGACCTAACATAGTAATATTCTAATAAAAATCCAAGGCAAAGTTAGTGGATCACAATTGATGCAACCATCTGTTTTCCCTACATCTACCTGTGAAGTTAAATTATATTTGTCAATTATCAAGCATGTTGGTGCCAAGATAACTAGTAGGTAAATCAATACTCTTTTTACTTGTGGGATTTTACGGGTTATGTTGTATTTTAGCAAATTAGGAGTAATTTTTCTTCATATTCTTAGTATTAAATAACTATAATAAAGTAATCATAGTCAACTTTAAACTTTCAAAATATCACTAATAATATTAGTTTAATAAAATACACCTCTAATTAATGTTTTTTAAAGGATATGTCAGATCAACAACGATCAAGTATTATGAAATGAAGGAGTTTTTTTTTTTTAATCTTTTTCTCATTCAATGCTTGATATTTGTATCTGGGTTAAATTTGGATAGAAAATTCCACATCGACTTTATATTGGGGGTTCAAACTCAAAATCGTCGATTAAAGATGAAGAATTTATAACTACCCCCCTTTCATATTACGAGACTCATGTTGAAAAGATAGTTTTAATAAGAGGTGTATTTTACTAAATTAATTTTATTATTAATGTTTTGGAACTTTAAATTTGACTACTACTATTTTATTTGGTTATTTAATCTTAAGTGTAGTATGGATAAAAAGCAATAAAACTCTCTTGATTTTTTAAAAATAGGCAAATAAAATGAAACAATTATTTGATATAGGAGCCAAGTAACATGTAATGAAGGGAGTATTTATTTTCATTTTTGGTGCGTAACGATAGAAATCAAATACTCACTCTGTTTTCGTTTCATATTACTTGGTCCTATATTAAAAATAGTTGTTCAATTTATTTGTCCAATTTGTGAGATCAAAAGAAATTTTATTACTTCATCTGTTCATTTTTTACTTGTGGTCTATTTTGGACTTTGCACTCCTCTTAAGAAAGTAATAATTAATATAATTATTTTACAACAATATTCATATTAGTTAATGTAAGGTCTTGCAAAATAAGTAATTAATGTGGAGGAAAAAAATTATCTTTTTTAAAAATGAACAAGTAAAAGTGGATGGATGAAGTATATTTTGGTATTTGATGGAGAACGGAAAATCCTTGAGCGGACTATTATCCTTAATTGGATGAAACAATGCTTGACTTGACTTTTTTGGTATCATACTGTAGCATTATTACCAGATTTGATCATTGATCAACTATTTGATGTTCATATGTATGTCACTTCTTGAAAACGATCACAAGTTGAGGGACTAAAGTGGAGGACCCAAGAAATGATGATGAAGTGAGAGGGTATTTCAGTCAATTAAATTCACACATACTTCCAACATCATGTGCTTCATCCTATATAATATAACAACTACTTTTGTCCACTATTGATCATTTTTTTAGTCATTACACAAAGTACCAAAAACCTCAAAACTCTTCAATGGCTGACCTCTTTGATCTGAAAAAACACAACCAGATGAACAATGAAGAAACATATCAAGTAGCAATAGTAATTGTTCCATATTTAGAACAAGGACATCTCAATCCCCTTCTCAATCTTTCTTGTATCCTTTCATCTTACAAACTTCCTGTATTTTTCCTAGGTACTAGTACTAGTAATCGACAGGCGAAATTCCGGCTATCTGGTTGGGACATTCTTGATTTTCCGACCATTCGATTTCATGACCTTGTACCTGTTCCTCCTGATTCTTGTTCCTCTGTTTCTGCAGCAGTAATGGAGAAAATAGGCTCATTCTTCACATCCATTTTGCTGCTTCGTGAACCAATTCGGGAGTTTTTGCAGGAAGTTTCAAGTACATATAGAAGGACAGTGGTTATTAATGACTCAGGTATGTAAAGACGGATTCAAAATTTAAATTTGATGGATTTAGCTTTGATTTCGAGCTTCTCTTTCATTACTTCTTTTAGAAAGACAGCCTATTTATGATTTCAGTAAGAGAATATTAGTAAAAGGAAGGATCAAGAATGTTATATATTTTAGGAGCTAGATTAGTAGACGATGAACAACTAAGAAATGACTCAACAAAAAAAGATCTAGTAAAATAACTATTACAACCAGTGCATCATGGCAACAACACTAGGAGAAAGACTATTAGAATCTCACGAATGACAGCTATTTTACCAGTGCACGTGTCTATTTTACTTTACGAGGTATCAGAGCTATTTTGGGTACAATCATTTCGATTTCTTGAGTTGATATCTCATATGGTTACTCAACTAAGAGTATTATCTAAAAAAGTTATATTTCTTCTGCGTTTCAACTTCATTGAACAAAGATAACTTTCAGAGATAATATTTGTTAGCCGAGTGACCATATGAGAAATCAACTCTGATTTCTGCTACAAGTCTTTCTTATTTTGAGGTGGTCAAGAAGACCATATTGCCTTCTATTTGCGAGGGAGTGATCGGAGTTGAGCCATTTAGTTATCAGTTGTAGTTGTACTTTTGAAATTACGAGTTCAAAAACCAAATTGTTGCAGGCATGTCATGGGTAGTTCAAGATGCAGTGTCAATGCCCAATACAGAATGCTACTGTTTCCATACAATTTCTGTGTTCACTGCTCTGTCATTCGCCTGTGAAACTACAAAAAAGTCACTTCCGTCTCCGGTGGCTGAGATAATTGCAGAGCTTCCTCCAAGGGAAAACACATTTGATTCAGAAACCATAGAATACATAAAGATGCAGCGTGAGTCGAGAAAGTTTTACTCAGTTGGTCTACACAATTCTTGTAAAGAAATCGAAGGTGTTTTCATTGATTTGCTGGAAGAACAACGTGAAAACAAGCAATGGGCAATTGGTCCATTAAATCCAGTGGAAATTTCAAAGAAAAAAAGCTCTGAACAAACTCATGAATGTTTTTCATGGCTTGACAAACAAGAGCGGAATTCAGTGATTTATGTTTCGTTTGGATCAACAACTACGTTATCGAAAGAACAAATTAACGAGCTGGCATTTGGATTAGAACAAAGTGGGCAAAAATTCATCTGGGTTCTTCGAGGAGCTGACAAAAAAGGTGGGGATAATATTGAAAACGTCAAAAGAGGAAGTAATTTTGATTTGCCAGAAGGATTTGAAGAGAGAATTAAAGATAAGGGGGTTGGGTTTATAGGGAAAAATTGGGCACCCCAATTGGAAATCTTGGCACACGGGTCAATCGGGGGATTCATGAGTCATTGTGGATGGAATTCATGTATCGAGAGTATTTCTATGGGAGTTCCAATGGCAGCTTGGCCGATCCATTCAGATCAGCCGAGGAACACTGTGCTGATAACAAAAGTACTGAAGATCGGGATCATTGTGAGAGATTGGGAAAATCGAGATGAATTGGTAAGTGCTGCGAAAATTGAGAACGCGGTGAGAAATTTGATGGGTTCTGCAGAAGGAGAGGAGCTGCAGCGGAGAGTGACAGAGTTGAGCAGTGCTGTGAAGAAGTCAGTGATGAATGGCGCCAGTCGCAAGGAGATGGATTCCTTTGTTGCTCATATTACCAGATGAGTTCACATTTATCAGGTTAGGTTGATCTACAATAACAAATCTATCGTATTAAACCATATGTTATGTTGTTAAACATTGAGTAATGAACTAATGATCTGTTATAATGATTAAATTGTTTCGATGGTATAAAAATATGTTGTCCGTATATAATATAAACTGCATTAAATTCTAATAGACATTCAGGGTAACAAAACATGAAACAAGCTCAACTAGTACAAAACTGGATCTTTTTATCTTGTAATATGGGCAATGAAAGAGTCCATCTCTTTGCCGCTGCCACCACCATTCACCACTGATTTGCTCAACTCCGTAGCCCTCTGTCTCATCTTATCTCCTTCTGCAGAATCCATCAATCTCTTAACGCATGCTGCTACTGCATCTGAGCTCGCCAACTCGTCTCTCATCGCCCAATCCTTCAATTCTACTCCAATTTTCAACACCTCTGTTACCAAAATTGCATTTCTTGGTTGATCGGAATGCATTGGCCAAGCAACTATTGGCACTCCCATTGAAATACTCTCTATACATGAATTCCACCCACAATGACTCATGAATCCACCCGTCGACTCGTGTCTCAATATTTCCAGTTGTGGTACCCAATCTCTCTCTGTTAACCCTCTTTATTCCACTTTTTCTTCATACCCTTCTGGTAACTCAACTTCTCTACTTTCCCCTGTAAAAATGTCACCTTTATCTGCTTCTCTCAATACCCATATGAATTTTTTCTCACTTTTCTCCAACCCGATCGCTAATTCTTTAATTTCTTCATCGGAAAGTGTAGTCGTTGTCCCAAAAGACACGAATATGACGGAGTTTGGTTCTTGTTCATCCAGCCATTTGATACATTTATGGGGTTTTCTTGAATCTCTTTTATCAAACAGTTTCGGCGGGTTTAATGGACCAACAGCCCATTGTTTATTACCTGCACTTTTCTCTTTTGCTAGCAAATCAAGATAAAATCCTTCAGTTTCATAACAAGAATTGTATAAATCACCAGAATTAACCATTTCCCTAAACTCTGTTTGTACTCTGCTGAATTCTGCAAATTCTGATGTGAAGCAGCCTTCCATTGATGAAATTTTTTCCAGAAATTCATTTTCAGCATCAGCAGGTAATCTTCCAGCAGCATCACAGATGAATGAGTAAATAGTAAAACCTGGAAAGAATTATTAGAAGAAGTTTAATAATGTGAATCTGTTATTTGAATTTGACTTTAGGCCACTAATTTGTTTGAGTCGCGACTGACCTGAAATGCTACGAAAGCTATAGCACTCAACATTCGGTATAGAAGGAGCATCTTGAAGAACCCAAGCTATTAAAGAATCATAAATAACAATTACTCTTTTGTAATTTCTAGAAAGTTCATGTAAAAGAGAAGAAATCGGGTGGCGGAGATTACACGTGGCGAGAAGAGAGGGCATCAAATGGGAGGGAAATTTGGTGGGTTGAATTTGGATTTGGAGGTGGAGTTTCGTAACTTGGGATTGAGAATTCGTGGAATTTGACGTTGGATGTGGAAAGTGGGTCCCATCCTTGGACGCGATTTTTTGCTTGGCGGAGATGGGTGGTGGTTCCGGTGAAGTGGAGTGGGAGGTGATAGGCGGAGATGAGGCGGGAGAGGTGGAGGAGTTGGTTTAAATGGCCTTGTGTTGGTAGTGGAATCATCACTACGACCACCTCAACATTGCTAAGTTTGACCATATTATAATTTTTTGGTAAATTATGAGTATGTAGTATTGGGGTATTTAATGGTGCTAGTTGTTGGTTGCTAATTTGCTATTGACAAGTTGTATAAATGTTGGGAATTTTCCTAGGAACATAGCAATGTGTTTTTTTTTACCCATCTCTTCTTTCCCTTCACTCGATGTGACAAGATCAGATTTCTAGAACAAAGTGAAATAGAAAAAGAACGTTGCTTATGGAAAATCTCTACTCATAAAAGTCTTTGTAGGAAGATTCCTCGAAGTTGAGTCTATTTTTTTTAGTTAAATATATGAGCTTTGAGCTCTTTTGTTGACTTAAGTCAAGTCTATTTTAAAGCTTATTCCAAAGAGATTGGAATTAAATTTTCAATTAGATGTGTTCACGTCAAATTGTTAATGACAGATTTGTATAGATGTACTGCTTTTAATCAAACCTTCTATTCTTTACTTTCTTGATTGATAGATAATAAGGTCTAGAACTTGTTTCCTTAGATTTGTTGAATTATTCAGATATTAAATTTGAACAAATATCTTTGAATGACTTTCCTTTTAATCGATCGTGAAGGAAGGTTCCACTTTATTACTCAAGCACTAAATATATATAAGATTTTTCTTTAACTTTTTCTTCATTTTTATTTTTTTTATATATTTTGACTCTTCTTAATGAAAATTATGATTACATTACTGATCCACATTGAGATCCAAATTAATCCGAATTTATATTGGGTAAAAATCATTAAAGGCTAAGTCCTCCCTATTAAGATTTTATTTATACTTAGAAATTGACCTTGAAATTTCTAATTAATAATAAAATGATTCTCTTCTTCTCATCACATTCCATTGTCTTTTTCTTTTTTCTTTTCCTATTTGGATCGAAATGTCATGTTCAAACGTAAGTGGTGACATAAGTTTACAACATAAGAGAAAACAATTAACACTTGACATATTATATCAATCACTCATCTTGCATAGTCGTTCAGCCTTCTAGCTTCATTTAATATTTCAAGCATTATGTGAAAATATATTCTAGTTGACTTTTTTTTTATTTCTCACTCAATATTCAATATTTATATTGAAGTCTGATTACATTTGAATTCGATCGAAAGATAAAGCACCCTAATTGACTTGCTTATCTTTCTATGGTGTTACTTTTCCACACCTAGAATAAGAAAAAAAAAAAAGATAGCTTGATATATAAAATATTTCAAATTTACTCGAAATTTGTAGAAGAGTTATATAGGTATAATAGATGTAAGTAATTTATTCTAATATAAATATCAATAAGTAATTTTAAGGTTCAAGCTTGAAATTTATAAATCGCACCAATAATTATATTGTTACTCCAAAATTTCTTTCAAATTAAGAGAATAAATGTTGAAGAAAAGTATAATAAAGGGAAAATAAGATAACGAACAACTATTAAATCAGTTGTTATATAAATTATTATTTTCATCATTAAATAATAATAAATTTAAGAATATGATATAAATATAATAAAATTTACCTAATAATTAAAAAATATATATATATATATAAAATCATTTATAAAATAACAATATATTCTCTTATTATATAAGAGGGACTTCACGCTAAAGCAGACACAGTTTCGGAAAAAAATTTTTAAAATATTATTTCTTTTGTTCTACTTTAATTTAATTACTGTATAATATTTTCGAAATTATGAGATTCGTTTTAGCTATGACTTTTAGTTTTAACTTCACGCTGAAGCAGACACGTCTTCGTCGACGTTCCCGCAGTGTGTTTTAGAAAAAAATATTTCTTTTATTCTACTTTAATTTAAGTAGTGTATACTATTTTCAAAATTATGAGACTCATTTTTAGCTATGACGTTTAGTTTTAAATTCATATTCTTTAGTTATAGTTTTATTATTTTGAATGTCGATAATTCTTGGTTATATTTTGTAACTACTTTGAGACTTTGAGTAAAAAATCAACGATCGATGATGATGATGAAAAATACTTTATTTATAGATATCTTAATGGACCTATTCACATTAAATTTGCTCAAACAAAAAGTAAATAACAACTTAAAATATCTAAAAATTCTATTAAAATTTCTCTAATTTTCTAAATTCTATCTATATCACATAAATTAAAATAAAAAAAATACTCAATAAATATTAGGCTTGTGCAGACATGCCTATGTTTAGTAATGCAATAAAACATACAACACATTTAAACAAGCCGTCAGTAGTCACATTATTCAAAAGTAAAAATCATTTTCTTGAGGAAAATTTGGTTAGCTACACGATATTGACCGGGTCTCACAACAAAAATTATTGCAAAAAGCTTTCAGGTGTAAGTAATTTTTTTTTAAAAAAATATTATTTTTTGAAAAATATTGTTTATTATACCAAATACGTATATTTTAATCCATTATTTGTTGGAGTTACTCGTGTTATTAAGGAGACAATAATAAAATTTAGAAAGTTAAAAAAAAAAACAACAAAAAAATAAAATTAATGTAGGGGGCACATCTACACAAATTTTTACATTTATGGAGTAGTAGTTTAAGAAAAGCTAATAATATCTCTCATCTTTGGTAGAAATTACTCGATTTTTTTAAAAAAAAATCCTTCTAGAATTTCATATTAACCATTGATATTATAATTATAGTTTTAACCTTAAATAAAGTTAATTTTTTACAAAAATATTATTGGCCGTCCACTTTAATGCTCTTCTATATAATTGATAACCTTAAATAAAGTTAATTTTTTACAAAAATATTATTGGCCGTCCACTTTAATGCTCTTCTATATAATTGAAATAGTAATCGGTTGTGGTTGAGTGGTAAATACTCCTTCGTCCTTAATCAGGAGGTCTCGGATTCAAGCCCCCTTAGATACAGAGTCTCTTTTGTTAGGGAGTGCTTTACGCAATGTGGAACTTCTCGGCACGAATTCGAAGAGGAGTGCTTTACCCAATGTGAAACTTTTCGGCATGAATTCGAAGAGGAGTGCTTTACCCAATGTGAAACTTTTCGGCATGAATTTGAATTTCGTCGGGTTTCAGTGTGAACACCAGACATGATTGGAAAAAAAAAAATTCAATGTGGACACCGACATGATAGGGAAAAAAAAGAAAAAGTAAATTGCAGCCTACCAATTGCACCTTTAAATATACCCAATTGTAAGCAACAGTTTTCCAACAAGTCTGCAAAAAAGCTCCGTTCTTCCATGGCGAAACTTACCAATCATGAAGTTGCCATAGTAATGGTTCCATTACCAGCACAAGGCCATTTAAACCAACTCCTCCACCTCTCCCGTCTCATCTCCGCCTATCACCTCCCACTCCACTTCGCCGGAACCGCCGTCCACCTCCGTCAAGCAAAAAATCGCATCCATGGCTGGAACCCACTCTCCACCTCCACCGTCAAATTCCATGAATTCCCAATCCCAAATTACGAAACCCCACCTCCTAATCCAAATTCCACCACCAAATTCCCGTCCCAATTGATGCCCTCTTTCCACGCCACGAGTCATCTTCGTCACCCGATTACTTCCCTTTTACAAGAACTTTCCAGAAATTACAGAAGAGTAATTGTTATTTACGATTCTTTAATAGCTTGGGTTCTTCAAGATGCTCCTTCTATACCAAATGTTGAGTGTTACAGCTTTCGTAGCATTTCAGCTTTTTCGATTTACTCTTGGGATAAATCCTCTGTTACGCCGGAGTTTACAGAGTATACCAGAGTACAATATGAGTTCAGGGAAATTGTTAATTCTGGTAATTTATACAATTCTTGCTATGAAATTGAAGGATTGTATCTTGATTGGCTAGCAAAAGAGAAAAGTTCGCGTGATAAACAATGGGCTATTGGTCCACTAAACCCAGTGAAACTGTATGAGAAAAATAATTCATTAATTTCACATAAATGTATGAATTGGCTTGATGAACAAGAACCAAATTCTGTCATATTCGTGTCTTTCGGGACGACGACTACGTTTTCTGATGAACAAATTAAGGAATTAGCTATTGGGTTGGAGAAAAGTGAGCAGAGATTCATATGGGTATTGAGGGAAGCTGATAAAGGTGACATTTTTACAGGGGAAAGTAGAGAAGTTGAGTTACCAGAAGGGTATGAAGAGAGAGTGGGGAAAAGAGGGTTAATAGTGAGAGATTGGGCACCACAATTGGAGATATTGGGACACGAGTCGACGGGTGGATTCATGAGTCATTGCGGGTGGAATTCATGTATGGAGAGTATATCAATGGGGGTGCCAATTTTAGCTTGGCCAATGCATTCAGATCAACCAAGAAATGCAGTTTTGGTAACTGAAGTGTTGAAAATTGGAGTAGAATTGAGGGATTGGGCAAAGAGAGATGAGTTGGTGAGTTCAGTTGCAGTTGGAGAATGTGTTAAGAGATTGATGGAATCTGCAGAAGGAGATGAGATGAGAAAGAGGGTTATGGAGTTGAGCAAATCAGTGGTGGATGGTGGTGGCAGTGCCAAAGAGATGGCCTCTTTCATTGCCCATATTACAAGATAATAAAAGGCGGAGCCTACCGACAGACACCTAAATTTATGGCTACTTTTCATTTAGATATTTCAACCAAGTCTTTTTCATTTCAAACGCTTCACGTTGGAGTTTGTTGTGCCAACTTGAAGTGGCTATTGATGGGCTACATTTGTAAAGAAGTTCACGGTATAATAAGGTCAAGTAAAAATAGAGTGTGTTATTGTGTTACAATAATTCGACTCAAAATTAACGGTGTTTTAATGTTTTTTCCCTTATTCATGTAAGCAAATAATGCATGAGCTATGTTATTTCATCATTAGTACTATATGGTTTCTGATGGAGGATGAAAAAGTCTCATATCCGTTGTGTAATATTGATAATTAATTTATTATATAGAAAATAAATACAAGTATGATATTATACAACAACTTAACGAGCTTGGAGCAAACCTACATTTTTAAGTTTTTGAAATTTTAAAGTGAATTTTAATTTCTACTCTCGTGCTCAGGAAATTCAAAAATGATATTTTTTATATATTATTTTCTTTGTATACTTTTATTCGTCCACTTTAAACGATAATTAATATGAATATTTTACTAGTATAATATTCAAATAAGTAATTATGAGTAATTTTTTTTTAAGAATTGTTTTTGATATGCTAAAAATGTAATAAAAGTAAAAAATTATTTTTGTAATATCTTTCAGGAAATTTCCATCCAAGTGAGTTTGGTTTCCAAATACGAACAAACTCCAAAAAGAAATTACGCCTAATTACAGTGCTCTCTAAACGTTTTACAGTATTGGGATTTCTTCAATTCTTCTTCTCACTGTTTCTTTTGGTGGGTTTGATTCAGAAAACTCGAAGCTTTTTTGAAGAACAGAGAAGGAAATAGATATGGGTCTGCTCAGATAGCAGTTTTGGTGACCAATTTTTCACGGTTTGTGCTAAACCCTTTTCGATTTTCTTGCTCAATTTGCTTGTATCAGTGAAAATTCCCATGAAAGATTGGATCTTTTTTTTTGCTTTGTCAATTATGAAATCACCCAAATCAGCGAAATCTCTTTTTTGCTGCTTTATCTGATATGGGTCTGCTGAGATAGCAGTTTGGTGACCAAATTTTTAACGGTTTGTATTGAACCCTTTTCGATTTTGTTTCTCAATTTGCTTCTATCAGTGAAAATCCCATGAAAGATTGGATCTTTTTGTTGCTTTGTTGATTATGAAATTACCCAAATCAGCAGTCTCTTTTCCTGCAATTGTTTGATGTATTATTGTGCTTTCTTTTTCCAGTCTGTGAATTTTCAAGTACCAAATGGCGTTGTGTTCTATTTACAAGTATGGTTCAAAAGCTCAGGGATTGGCGTTTCTTGCATTTGGGTCCATTTCTTTTTTGGTATTTGTTTATGTTGTTATTGTCTCCAAGTTGCTTCCGCCATTCGATAATCCGATCCTTGCAGCCATACAGAATGACAGGTGACTTTCCCTTTGTTCAGTTTTATTCAGTTTCTGTTATTTAGTCAAATTTGCTTATGCCTGGTTGTCTTGATTAGCTTTTGGGTAAATATTACTATAATGTACTGCTCAGTGAAATGTAAACTGTTATTGAGCATTATCCGGATTATTTGTTGCTGTTCACCTTAGATACTGATTGTTTAGATAAAGTTATGTTTGAATTTAGGGATTTGTAAGGAACTTGAAACTGCGACATTATTGTGTAGATCGTAAACTGAATTGAGGTTTCAAGATTTTAGACAGTGTTTTGGGACAATAAATGGCTTTGTTCACTTACTCTTTATGAATGTTCTTTTGCTGTTCACTGTGTTTGTTACTCTTGACAAATTGTATGATTGGCCTGTTGGTAATAGTTGTTCATAAATTGTATAGATCATAACTTACCGGTTTGGGATTATTTATGCTCTAATTGCAGGGATGTTGATCCCACTCCCATTAGAACTTATTTTACTAGGATCTCGTCTCCAGGAAACTTGCATTCATATTTGTGGAACTTCTGTCTGTTTAAGAATTTTCTCGTCTCCCCTTTTTGAAAAATAAAGAGATTTTATCTAGTTCATAGGGAAAGTACTTTTTGGAATTCTGCATTTAATCATCATGGATATAGAAAGAAGATTACTGAAAAGCCGATGCTGCTGGTTGAAATGTATTATGCTTTCCGTACGACTTGTAGCTCTTCTGCTTGTGGTTTCAATAAAAAATTATATGCTTAAGAGGTTTACAACTACATGGGTCTCTTCCAACCAGCTATGCATACTTATAGATTTACTCTTCATCCTGAAAGATCAATTTTGAATAGAAACACTTCCATTTTCTTACTTATTTATTACATCACATTGAGCCAATTTGAAGTGTTGATTTGGTAGTATCAGACCAGTAATTCTCAATTCTAGATGCTTACATTCATTGTTAAGGCATTAGCCAGTTTGCAGCATAATATCACGTACTGGTATGATGATTTGGTAATAGTTGATTCGATTATCTTATCTTAATACTTTGGTTATACAAGAGTCTTCATTAACTGAATTTGACTTCATCAATAAAAATCAGTTATGGCATGAGTGGAATTGTTTTTTGGAAAGGAGGATTCTATGAGATGTCATTCTGTTTTTGTGATGGTTGTTAGCCTAATGTAATCATCGTGATCAAAATCTTACTAAATGCTTGATAGGCTTTGTAGCTGGAATATCTCAGGTTCAATAGTTTACAAATATTCTTCTTCCCCTTTTCCCAAATTATCATGTTTGTGTTGGTATAAATATAATAACGCTTTGAGCCTGTGTTGAGTTATTTTGTATTTCTGTTTCAGATACTATTGCTTTCTGGTTCCATTAACGCTTCCCATCCTTGTTGTTGCTATATATTTCCACTGGCTCAGCATGAAGATCTTTAAGCATGCATAGCTCAGACGAGGTATGGAGCTTTTGTGTAATCTCACGAAGGATCGTTATCAATTGGTTAGGTTTCTGATTCCAAGTTGTTTACTTGAAACATTTGACATGAGTAGAATGAGATAAGTTTTCGTAGTAATGACAAACGAAGATATTTTCACTATTAAAGTGTAGTTATTTTCAGCCCTTTTGTGCTTATGCATTTCCCGGAACTTCAGAAGTTAAGAGGACAAAATCGCGAGCTTCCTTCAAATAAATAACTTGCATACACTCAATACTTGCTTCTATCCAAGATTTCTGATGAAGGAAGTGTTTATGAAGAAGACATTTAGGCTACTAAATCATCCTAGGATATTTAGACATTTAAGATTTTTTTATCCTAATTCAACAGTTCAGTTGTTTGTACTTGGTATGAACACAAAATTTTGAAATTGACTTTGCTTATATACATTGAAAATATTGTAGGAAAAAAGCTGTCTTTGTTAATCTTCTTCTCTTTGGGGTCATGATTAGCCTATTACCCCTGGTGGGAGGTTGCAGATACCTCGTGAAATTAGTCATCGAGGTGCGTCCAAGTTGGTTTGGACATGGTTATAAAAAAATTTAAAAAGCTAAAATTGGAGACAAAATGACACTGAAGTTTTACTCAAGTCACTTGCAAATTCTGTAAACTCGAATCTTAATAGTTTTAAAATAACAAACTCTATTGACTAGCTAAACAATATCAAATAATGCAAACAATTTTCGAAGTATATAAATTGAAAGTGTTCCCTTTATTTTCCATAAAAAGGACAAGGTGATACACTGAAGCTTTCGCTATGCACGAGATTTGGAGAAGAGTCGAACCAGAAGGGTCATTGTATATAGTTTTGGATGACAAGAGAAAAGAAAAAAACACTTTTTTTAAGCATTATAGACTGTATTGACAGCTAAAAGTTCTTTTTTTTCCTTAAAGGCTGTGGGTCAACTTTTAAAGGGGAGAGTTTAGCGCAGTGGTAAGAGTCATCAGTATATTGAATGTCACGAGTTTAAGGTGTAAAAATAATCTTGGAGAAAGAATATTTTGAAATTGTGCGAAAAGTAGTCGAATGAATAAAGTCAGGGAAATTTTATGAAGTTATTTTGATGAATTTCGAATATATAATAGTTCAGAATCGTATTTCTTTAGAGTTTCTAAAAAAAATTCTATAGATGTTCAAAGTATTTATAAAACAGACATATTTGGTTCCCTTTTTCCTAAAGTGGAGATGGAGATTATAAAGGGAATATGAAAGAGTTGGTCATATCACATGTGCTTCATCTGAACTCATTGCTTTTGTCTCAAACTATGTGTATATATATATATATATATATAAGATTTTAAATGTATACATATAATAAAACAATCATTCAGAATCTATCGATTTTAAATCCTGGATTCGAATCTAATAAATGTTGTATTAGTTTCAAAGAATGTTTGTAGGCAAAAAGGAAACAAATACAAGGGAAAATACAGAAGGAAGAAGACATTATTTGACTTTATTGTAACAACACAAAAATTAGTTACCTCTTAATAGAAAGAATACAACAGAAGAATGGTAAAAAGAAATCAACCCCTTTTAACCATTTCATCTGTCTATGGGCTACAAAATTGCAATGGAATCTATATCTTCCTAACTCTACCACAACACATCTAACACCTTTTGAAGAAACACAAGTGTATGGTACTTTATGAAAACAAGAAAAAAAGGGTTTTGATGTCAAACTTATTTGTGCCTTCTTTTGGATTCTCCATAAGCAACAACTCCCATCACAGTCATCGTGTAGCCCGCGATTCCGATGAAAGTTACTGGATTTTGGAAAATTAGTATGGAGATAACAACAGCCACTGCACCTTTTGCATTGCCTAGGACCTGCACCAGTCCATAGAGAGTTTAGTTGTTTCAAACAGGTGAAAAACATGTACATTGCAGCTACTATGAAAATTTAGTACCATTCTTGAAAAATATAGTAGGCGTTTGGACAATATTTGGTCTATGTTTCTCATACTCTCCGAAAATGTTGTTGCACCCGTGATAGATCCTCCAAAAATGCACTAGTTTTGGAGGATCTAATACACACTCTGTAGCATTTTTGAAGAGTCCGAGCAATAAAGTATTTGGTTGAAGTTGAAAGGGTATTTGGAAGTATATGTGTTTAAACACGTATTTAAAAAATTAACCTTTCTTGGCCTGAGACTAGGCGTGATCTTTCGTGTTCAAGTCTAAGGACATATGGCAAGTTAGAGAACAAAAACATTTGCTAATCCAGGAGTGGTCTATAGCTAAGTTGCTTGAACTCTTCACTTTTGGTGCCGCACCCATGTCGACATGACATGGGTGTGGGTGTGGAATCTGTGTCCGATTTGGTCAACCAATTTTGGGTACTTTGACCAAAATTGATGTAGAAAGTCTAGACAGTTTTAATGATTTCTATAATCAATACAAAAGCTAAGGTGAAATTGAAGAAAATGGATGCCTTTTATATAGAAATTTATGTCACTCATTTTCCCTTACTCTCCTTCCAAGATTCTCCTCAAGTTCTCCACATAATATCTCATAATTTAGGTTTTATAACTCTATTTTTAGATGTTTTAATTATATTTAGGCGAATTCCTGCACCCGTATACATACATGGATCCATATCCCCGAATCTTAAAAATTAGATCATGAAGGATCCAACCTCTAGATCCACACCCGTATCGGACACCCGCACCCGAGTCCGAGCAACTTAGGTCTATAGTGGCCAATGGTATCTACGATAAGGTTCTTTATTCCCAGGTTCAGGCTCAAACCCGAGACTTCTGATTAAGGATAATATATTTCCAACCACTCCACCACACCCATTGGTTATCATTCTGCTTTTGTCTTTCTTTTGCCACATAACACTGCACTTAAAGGGGGAGAAAAGAGGGGTATGAGAGGAGCAAACCTGGAGTGTCAATGCACTGGTATGCTTAGTCACCAAAAAGTTCAATAAATTGGCACCATAGGCCATTGCAGAATTAATCAAAATAAGCAGGCCAAGGTATCTGTGTTCAGTCGCGATTGTTGCAGTGACTTCGATAACATTAGGCTCCATAACGAGTGCAGCAGGCAATAATACTACAACAGCAATTGGTGACATGTAGAGCAGGAGATTCATGGAGTTCAGCTTTTCCCTGAAAGATAACAGCAGGTTAAGGATAAAACTACTAGTTAAAATGTATCAGCAAAACAAACGAATGACAAATCAATCGAATGAAGGGTCGTGAATTTGAAAGGAACCCCAATCTCTATCAGATGTAAATCAAATGAGGAAACTAGAAGATCAGAAACTCGTAACCTGTAATTAGTTATCTTTTAGATGACGTGATAATAATAGTATTTTGCGTTTACACAGATTGCTAGACGACAAAGTACTTACCCTTCGGAAGAAAGAAGAACTCCTTGAAGAACAGACTTGAAGGCTCTAGCAGCAGTTGCACCAATACACATGATAAATCCATAAAGGTGGAAGCTTGGCTCACCCTATCATCAATCAAGAAACTTAATAGTCATTAAACAACAACAACAACATACCCGGAGTAATCCCACACGTGGAATCTGGGGAGGGTAGAGTGTATGCAAACCTTACCGCTACCTTAGGAGGTAGATTAATAGTTAATAAAAGTTGCTACAAATTTTTCAACAAGAAAACAAAACCTATTTCAACAACCAATAGATAGATACTTGTCATGGCTTAATAAACTTCAAATATAACACAACAAAAGACAAGGTAAGTAAACTTGTTTAATTATCAATTTCTTACTGAATAAAATCTTAAACTAATACCATGAGACATTGAGAATCTCTGAATTGCTCGAAGTATATTTATCATCTAGTGTTCTCGAAGTATATTTATCATCTAGTGTTTGATTCTGTATATATGTCATCAAAACACACTCTACTGAGACTTGAGAGGCAAAGATACAAGGTGATTTTTTCCTATCTTTCCAAGTTTTGGTAGACAGAGTTACCCGATAAGCTATCTCGGACATCACAATTTTTTTTTAACTTTTTTTTTGGATGACAAGGGAAACCCATAGCCGCTACCCTTCGGGTGCGCACAGGGTAAAACCCCCGCTCCTATGCAATAGCTCGCAAACCATATAGGAGAGGTAACCCGCACTAGGCAAGTTTGGTGCACCGAGCTCAACCCAGAAGACAAACCCCTTGCTTTCGCTAGCAAGGGGTTTCGAACTTGAGACCTCCAACATGGAAGTCCCAAGCCCAAACCACTAGGCCACCCCGAAGGGTCTCGGACATCACGATTATCAAAAGAAAAAAACACATTCTACTGAGGAAACGCCACACAAAGTCAATTTCTTTGAATATCTCCAATGGAAACATCGTCAAGGAAGATACTATCATTTGAAAAAAGAAGTGATCATTATGAACATTGAAATAGAATGTGCAAATAACTTAATTTCCATTGGAAAGAAAAGCAAACTACTGCAAAACACAGAAATGGTAAGAATTGTCCACAGAGGAAAGTATTTTTGACAGGGGGCATCAATATACAGGTGGAAGATTACTAAGAAGATTCGAAATTGATTGTATAATGGGCCCGATAAAAACTTATGAAGTGTTGAACACATTAAATTTAAATTCTAGATCTGCCTGACAACAGATTGTCGAGGCGTTATAATGTATATGAGCATCCATAAAAATTCTCATATCTGATCTCAATCAGTTAATCTAGACTTCTAAAAGAACTACTACCATTGTTAAAAAATCATAGATCAACTTTAAAAGGAATGAAATTAAACAGCCAAAAAGGTTAGAAAATTTAAGAAAAAAAGATCCAATTTTTCTACACAAAACATACCACAATCTGATCTACTAAATATAATACAAAGTAACAAGCAATTAAATATTCAACGTTAAAGGTCATGGTGGAGCTATAAGTACTCCTCCATCTTTAACCATAAGTCTCAGGTTCGAATCTAGGTGCATTTAACCTCCAAAGTGGACCTCCTGAATCCAAATTAGTCAAGCCCCAAAATAGGGTATAGAACAAAAAACAAGCAATTAATTATTCACCACCAAAAGTCATGGTGAGCAGTAAGTACTCATTTATCTTTAACCAAAGGTCTTCGGTTCGAACTCATCCCCAAAGTGGGACCTCCTGAATCTAGAGTCGGGCCCAAAATGAGTGCAGAAAATGGAAACCAAAAAAAAACAAGCAATTAATATTCATTACCGAAGGTCGTGGTGGAGTTATAAGTATTCCTCCATCTTTAACCAAAGAGCTCGGGTTCGATCCCTAGGCATGTTTTATCGCCAAAGTGGAACCTCCTAAATCTAGATTAGTCACACCCCAAAATGGGACAAGACACCGGAAACCAAAAAAAGAAAACCAGCAATTAACTATTCACCACCAAAGGTCGCGGTTGAGCTGGAAGTATTCCTCCATCTTTAACCAAAGGTCTTGAGTTCGAGCCTTACATACGTTTTATCCCCAAAGAATGGGTCGAGAACACGGAAACCAAAAAAAAAGCAATTAACTATTCACCACCAAAGGTCGTGGTGGAGCTATCCAAAGGTCTCGAGTTCGAACTCTAGTGCGTTTTATCCCCAAGGTGGAATTGAATCCAAATTAATCGGGCTCCAAAATGAATAAAGACACACGGAAACCAATAAATACAAGCAGTTAACTATTCATTCAAGAAAAAGAACAAGTTAGAAAGTTTGCAAACATACCCCACTTGCAATAATAACCCCAGCAACAACAGGAACAAGGCAACCATAAGTAGCCCAAGCTTCTTGCTTCCTTGTCATCAAATAAGCAAACAATGCAGTAAAAAAGGGTGTTGTTGCACCCACAGCCTGATTAAACGACACAGGCAAGTACCTTAAAGAAATGTTTCCACCAACAACAGAACCACAAAAGACAACACTAAGTGTAGAGATCCTCAAAAATTGAGACCTTGATTTAATCCTCTGAAAAGGTGCAATCTTTAAGAAAACAATAGAAACATAGCTAAGAACAGCACAAGCTGTCATATGACACATTGTAAGAAAAATTGGGAATCTAAATCCATAATTTGACAGCAATAATTTATTCAAAAGAAGAACTCCAATATTTGAGGAATACCAAAATATTATAAGTGTAGCTATGAAAAAACCCTTTTTCTCTAATTGTCCAGACAACATTTTTTTTTTGGTTCTTGATTTTGTCAAAAATGGCAAAAAGATTCAATTTTTAAGGTACCCTTTTGTTGAAACTACAAGAAAAAACTCATGAATTGATTAATCCACCCTTTTCTCAACAGATTTTCAAGATTTATTTCTTGAAATTTTTTTTGATTATCAGTGTGTGTGTGTTTTTGGGAACTTTTTTGTGGGGAATGTATGAAAGTGGAAGAATGAGAAGCAAATGTGTTATTTTGTGCCTCTCTTCTTCCTTTTTCTTCCCCACAAGACCCAAATTTTGGAGATTATTTTTATTTTTGTGAACTTGTATATATAGAGAAAAATAAAAGTTCAAAGTATTTAGATATTTTTAAGATAAATAGAAGTTCTAATTAAAGTTGAAATATAGGGTGATCCAATTTTTTCGACCCTTTTTTAAATGTCTAATTTTTGAAGGTGAAAGAAAAAAATAGTTTAATTTTAAAATTTTAATATATAGTGTGGTAATTCACATATTTTGTGTGGTAAACTTCCATGTTATTGAACTGAATGTTTGTTGGATCATGCAATTATAAATTTGGGAGATGATTTTTTTTTTTTTTAAATGGAGAAAGGATTAGTGGTGTACGATTCGAAATTGGATGGATAATGGATTGTTTTATATATTTGTTCGCTTAAATGTTATGTTAGTTTGTTTCTATGACGTGCGTTTAACTCACACATCATATTATATTTTTACGGCTCGAGTAAAGTTTTGAGGTCAAAATAGGGGAGTCTTGACTATACCTTGGTATTCAGACATTATGATTTGTTAGTTATTTTGAATTTTGTTTTCTTAGATTTTCATTTGTAGAAGTTTGCTCATCTCTATTGAAATGTTTGAGCTTATGATATTTATAGTATATGGTAAAAAGAATACTTCAATTATCATTCTTTTTCCATGAGTTCTGTCCCATAATTATGTTTTGTTCCATTTACCTATCTAATTATCACATTTTTCGTGAGTTTCATATCTTAACTATCCATTGTTCCATTTACTTACTTAAGCTAGCATTCTCTTTGTATACACATCTCGATGACGTCTTGGCCTACATAAGCTTGTTATCAATTGAGAACAATATTTGATCAACTCACCATCGAGATGTGTTTTAATACTAAGGAAGTAATGATTTAGATAGGCAAAAGAAATAATGAATAGTTAAAATACGAAACTCGTGAAAAAAATATTGTTTCATGGTGTGTTTTTGACCTAACTCATTTATATTTTGTAATGACTGAGAGCAATAAGTAATTGCCTAACTCACTAGAAGATAGTGAGCCTAACTTTTTAGATAGAAAAAAGTTACCAAGCTAATTAGTACATGCATGCATGTGTTATGTTAAGGAAAACATTTGATATTATGAAAATTTTGATTACTATAATATTTTAACTTCTTAACAATCTTTATGAATCTAATTTGGCATGAGTTAGTTAGGTAAGTTTTCAATTTGATGAGATATTTAACTTTTTTTTACTAATTTATGTTGAAATGAAATTCAGAATACAAATTGCATGAGCTATTAGAAGCTCATAAGTCAGAAGTTCTTAATTAATCTATAGCTAGGTCCTTTAGTATGGAAGAGGCTTGTGAAAAAGAAAGTAAAGTCTGAGTGAAGAGGGGAAAACATGTTTTTATTAGTATTTAATTGTGTGATGGGATGGTAAATATCTGTTAGTCGTTAATTAGAAGTGTTTTGGATTTGAATTCTTGATTTGGAGTAGCTTTTATTGAGAGCGTTTTACTCTCAAATGAAACTTTTTAGTCAAGGCGATATGAACGGATGTAGTGTTTGTATTGGACACTGAGCGAAAAATTAAAAATAAATTACATATACATTCACTATTTTCCACATTTAAAGATTGTGTTGATTTATATATGTATTGTCAAGTACCATGATAATAAATTTTAATTTTTTTTTTTTTTTTGGTAAAATAATAAATTTTAGTTAACACTCTAGCCTCCTATCTAAAAATGTACAATTCCTCAATGCATAAAATCAAAGTGCCAACTCCTACCATATCTATCACTAGCTCCAATTATAGTTGTTTCCTTAATCCAACTTGGACATTAACTCCGGAATTTTAGAGCAAAGATAAAGTTTTATAGGTCATGAACTCGAATTCCGTAAGCAATCACTAATACTTCAATGAGCTATGTCGACTTACATACGTTTTGTTGACAAGACAACCTACCCCTTAAAGATGAAGTTTTATAGGTTAATATGTTTCGAACACCCTCAAAAAGCATCGAATTAAGTGGATATTTACAAATAACAAACGCGTCATAGTTTTCATAAAATCTTTATTTTCTTATTTTATTCAATTGTTCACAGGTCTTGACTAAAGTGATTATTTGCAAAGTAACTTTATTGTCACCCGTCATAACGAGCACATCACAATTTTAATACAATATTTATTTTGTTATTTTATTAAATTATTCACAGGTCTTATCGAATTAACAAAACGCGTGTCTTTTAACAATAAGGTCATTTTTGCACAAATTCTTTATATGTGGACAAAACTTAAACAATGGTCACAACTCAAAAGGTGTCTATTTATGCAAATCTCCGGTCCATGTCCATTTTAAAATGAACCGGGTTAGTGGGCCCTGAATCTTTTTCCACATAAGATAAAAGAGAATATTCTTCTTATTTACATTAGTCAACCCTTCAAATTCCAATTATTACACTTTAACCCTTATCACTCTTGTCTCAGCAACTGAAAATCACCATTTTTATTTTTATTTTTCTTTTAGCAAATTATATTGCAAATTGCCATTATTTTTCTAGGGTTTTCAAAACCCTAAATTGATTTCATCATTTTCTTCAACAATTCAAAGGAATTTCAAGAGCTTTTTTAGGTACATTTTATTTAATTTAACTTTTCTTAGAATTAAACTAAAAATTCAAGATTATTTTTTTTAATCTGTTCATGTTAATTTTGGATCAAGTTTTGAACTTTATGTAACCCTTTTAACTTCTACAACAGTAGAACAAGAAAAAAATTTAGATGGTATATCCAATTTTAATTTGATAATTCTTGAAAATTTGAAGTATTTTTACTTTTTTGTTATTTATTAATCAATCTTTGCATGTGTATATGTTGTAGAAGTAGTTAATCATGTGTAAATTTGATTGATTTTTTATCATCATGTGGGAATTTTCATTAATTTTTCAAATGTACAAGTTCAGTACACAATGGACAAGTGGGGTGGTGGTGGGGCTACTCAATTGGTATCAATGCAAATAGGTTATTAATAGGCTCAGGAATCTTTAAGAACCAATATTTCTATAATTAAAACATAGATTACCTGGTATTTGTTGCTGGTGGGAGGTGGCACCAGCAATTAGTTGAGATGTGCGCAAGCTGGCCTGGACATTACGATTATCAAAAAAGAAGCTAAAAAATGCAGACTACCACAAAGTTACACGGTATTTGTGCCGGTGAGTGTGGTGTGGGGGTGGGGCTGGGTAGGGTAGGGGGTGCTTTATTGGTATCAAAGCAAAGGTTAATAATAGGCTTGGAATCTTCAAAAACCAATATTTCAAAAATTAAACATAGGTTAC
>JAJOOR010002791.1:0-34784 GCA_036250505.1 Solanum acaule | reverse complement strand
GCACTTGGGGCACTGATATTTACCATTTCCTTACTCCTAGTAATTGCTTACATGCTTCTGTGGCGCAAAAGTTCTGGGAAAGGAGTTGCAATCTCTGCCCAAGAAGGTGCATCGTCCCTGCTTAATAAAGTATTGGAAGCTACTGGGAACCTAAACGATAAGTCTGTCATTGGGAGGGGAGCTCATGGAGTTGTATATAAGGCCATCTTGGGTACAGGGAAAGTGTATGCTGTGAAAAAGCTGGTGTTTGTTGGTATAAAGGATGGAAGCAGAAGTATGGTTAGAGAAATTCAGACAATTGGAAAGGTTAGGCACCGCAATCTTGTCAAATTAGAAGACTTCTGGCTGAGAAAGGATTATGGGCTGATTCTTTATAATTACATGGAGAACGGGAGCCTTCATGATATTCTCCATGAGACTAAGCCACCTGTAACATTAGAATGGAGCGTTCGGTACCGAATTGCTATTGGAGTTGCTCAAGGGTTGTCATATCTCCATTTTGACTGTGATCCTGCCATTGTGCATCGAGACATCAAGCCCATGAATATCTTGTTGGACTCTGATCTGGAGCCTCACATATCAGATTTTGGTATTGCCAAGCTTCTGGATCAGTCTGCAGCAACTTCCGCCTCCAATGCCCTTCAGGGCACTGTTGGATACATGGCTCCAGGTATGTAATTTTCATTTTTTTCTCACACTTCCTTTCAGTTAGCTGTCTCTTTAGAGATCTAGTCATCTGTAGAAAAATAATATTGTCTGTGTCTTGTTGACAGAAACTGCATTTGCAGCTACAAAGAGCAAGGAGTCAGATGTTTATAGTTATGGTATTGTCCTGTTAGAACTTATAACTCGAAAGAAGGTGTTGGACCGTTCACTCTATGGGGATACAGATATTGTGTGTTGGGTTAGGTCTGTTTGGACTGAAACTGAAGAAATTGAGAAGATAGTGGATCCAAGACTTTTGGACGAATTCATAGACTCAAGTGTCATGGAACAAGTAATTGAAGTGCTTTCACTAGCTCTTAGATGTACAGAGAAGAAAGTCAGCAAAAGACCCTCAATGAAAGAGGTAGTCAAGCTATTAACAAGGTCAAGTTCGAGTATACGAAGCAAGTACTAGCTAGCAGGGACATGTAGTATCTAGTGTATCAGTCAGAGGGGTTCCATATAAACGCCTGATGTGTTCTAGGTACTCTATTTTCCAGATTAAAGTAGTCCTAGCTTCCAGCTTTCTGAATCCATGTTACAAAATGCTCCCTGTAGGTTCAGTATCTTTTTATTGGTAGAGGGTGATAAAAATATATTTACTTCTGTAGTTTAGAAAGAGAAGGTGTGTGCCTTGTAGCTGTAAATGTTCTTTTCCATCACATGAACATGGATGAAAACTAAAGATAACTTACTGATTTTCATCTTAGTTAATCATATTCTCAGCAAAAAGCAGTTCCTTTTGCCATTCTTAGCAGGATCTGTTATGGTAAAGCCATATTGTTTTCTCCCTAGCTATTTGCAATTGTACAATTACTCCAATAAAATAAGCTTTCTTAAGCATTTTTTTTTCTTTTCTTTTTCCTTGGTGAAACTTGATAATCATTTGTAGTAGTTGATAGCTGAAATCTTCGCATGGAATCTTATACCTGCTTTCCGTTGCTTTCTTTGCAACCTTTCCAACATAAACCTACTGTAAAGTAAGTAGGCGTTTGGCATAGATTCCAAATATTTTTCACTTTATTTGGAATTTATTAGGTAGGAGTTATGTTGGTTATACTTTTTGAAAATGAGAGGAGAGCCCTTTATTTGGACTTCATGAAGATGGGGTTGGAAAGCATGTTTCGAGCATTTCTTTTCCAAATTTGGAATCCAACTCCAAGTTGGATTTGGAAGTTTTATAACCAACACCGACTTTGAAATAAAGTGAAAAATTTTCTGGAAAAAAGTAAATAAATCTACTTAATGCCATGTATTTTTTTAATTTTTTTTTTTTTTGTTGATGTGATGTTGCCATCTCTCATCAAATTTATTGGGGAACTGGGTTGTTGTGGTAGTGTGTGGGTTCATTTGTAATCATAGTGGGAGACATGGTGCATATTTATTGCCTTTCATTACTGGGTGTAAGCTGGTTTCCTAGATCCATAACAGGTTGCAGTTACTACTGGGGGCCTGATATCTGAGTTGCGAAAGGTGCTAAAGAACCTGATCTTTGTTCTTCCCATTTTTGCTACATCTACACTTCATGAACTGGAATTTTGAATGGAAAATCTACTATACATGTATATGACTAATATATTCTAAGCTGGATAAAAAATTATGACTGATGCGCAGCTGCTAAGATTCTAGTTGTGCATCACAGCATTGCTGTTGTAACCTGTCAGTGACATCAATGGCGGTGTTTGATTCTTCTGGCAAAATTGGTGCCAAGACGGTGGAGTTTGAAGAAGTAGCATTTGTAGGTATGTTTGGCAATGCAATGTTGTTGGAGTGAGTGGAAAGAATATTCATAGGCAGACTGAGTACCATTAGATTAGAGTTGGACAAGTCAACAGACTGTGATGAAGAAACAATTTCTGCTACTTCTGCTTTTGGATACTTAAACTGGGGGTCTCTTGCCATGGTAGAAGGATGAGATGAGAGGTCTCTTTGGTCAAAGTGTCGACCTATTTCTTTAATTTTGGACCAAACGGTACTTCTGGAATTCAAAATTTGCTGAAGGGAACTTCTGTTTTTGGTAACATAGATGACTATGAAAATAAGTACGCATGAAGATGTGATGGTGCCAGTTATGGCAAAGAGCCCTTTGAAACCTTGTAGTGAGACACTGACTGAGGTTACAATGCTGTCTGGACCATTACATGTGGGATCACCTACAGACCACTTCCGTTGGATGTCTAACATCTCACCGTTCTCTGTTAGGTTGATAACTGCTCGAGAGACATCAGCCACCAAAGGACTTCCCTTTGGGAAAACCTGTTTATTTTCAAAAGACAAATTAGTACACCAGCTGCGGAAAGGGATGAAACTATTATTAATATATACTACAAGGGTCAAGGGGGGAGTGGATGAAACAATTCTTAATATATATAATAGAGTATAGCCTAGTGGTCAATGAATTGGGGTAGGGGGGAACCATGGTTGATGAGGTCTCAGGTTCAAATCCTAGTGGATCTAAACCATGGTGGGCAGAGTTACTTGATACTTGTCCTAGTAGGAGGTAGCAGGTATCGAGTGGATTAGTCGAGCTGCTCGCAAGCTGGGCAGACATCATAATCATCATATATACTACAAGGAAACTAGAGCAAGTAGAGCTTCTTTTATGCTTACAAAGGCAAAACCTTCAGTGCGATAGGTAGGGCCGACAATGGTGTACTTGTCACAGTACTTTGCTAGGAAGAGTTTGGAGTAAGGAATCACATCAAAAAATGCTGATATGTTGCCACTCTTGCTTCCAATTGACAGAGCTTCTTCATAATCTTCTGGAAACCTGTACATCTTGATCTTTGAGTCCTCAAAACCCACCCCCCTTAAAATATCACATACAAATGAGCCTTGGTAACAGCCCACAGAATGTCCTTTCCTGATGAGTTCCTTCACATCTGCAATAGCTGGTCGTAGCCTCTGTACGGTCAATCTTGATGATAGGCTAGCAGTGTAAGTGGAGTTCAATATGAGTACTACGAACATCCATACTACTACAACCAGACGAGCCAGATTGCTCACTATTCTCTCTCCTGCAGAATAAGATGTCAGAATAAATTTAGTCAGGTAAAGTCATTTATGGGGAGATGAAGAAGATGCGTTTACAGGGGATCAACTCACTGTGTGCAAATACTAAAGTGGAGAAGGGAAAATAGAAGATCATGCCAAGATGGTGAGAAGGGGTACCCCGAAAAGCTGAGCTTATTCTGTGTTCAAGAATCCAAACAGCTAATCCCGTGACAAAGAAAAATGCTATACTTGTGAGCCAGAGTTCCTTCTTCATGGGCTTCAAGAACGTCCACATATTATTGTCATCCTCATAGGTAATTGGAACAATTCTAACCACTCCTCCTTCTGCGAATGGCAGAGTGAAGTCCACGTAGTTTGATCGGTTTCCTGTGATTGTAATATCTCCAATGGCAGCATCATATTTCTGATTTTGCAGGGTCAAAGAACAGAAACTCAATCTGGTAAGGAAAAAGAGGAACGACTAGCTGGATAGTAAAAATAAGATTCTGCTACCAGTACTAGTTTATACTCTAGTTACCTGTAGAAACACTTGATTTACAAGATCATTGTAACTCCTTGCACAAGAGCCATCCGGCTTCTCAAAGTGAAAGAAGTCGTAAGGCACAGCATATGGTAAAGCTGCCATCACTGATTTGAATACTTCTATGTAGTACCCACTAAAATGAACAGCACCCGTCCTCAAATCCTTCATCACATTCAAGTATTCCTCAAAACCAGGTCTCACTGCCACTGCAACTTTTAGCCTTTTACCCCTAACTGGAACTTCCCATCCCCTTGGTAGCACTCTAGATTTCCCTGGCCATATGATGTTACTATTAAATTCCTCCTTTGGGGTTGAATCAAATTTGTCGCTAGTGTTGTGTCTCACCCTTTTGAATCCATGAGCCTGTGTCCAGACTGCTACCTCTTTTTCTCCATTTCCAACAACATTCAGTATTTTATATGACGTGGGATACAATTTTCCACCAACGAGATGGAACATTCCACTAAGCCCTTTAAACCTAGTTGTCAGAATTGCTTTGAGAAGCTTAGGACCTGTTTTTGAGATAGGAAGGTTGAATGGGTCAGAAGAATTGAGGTTGGCAGTTGTGTCCTGATATGAAGCTTCTGGATAGTGACTTCCAACTTGCTCGGCAGCCATAGCTAGTGCCCACATAGTATCATATGCCCATACATCAAAAATGCTCACCATATCTGCTGATTTATAACCAGGATTGACGGGGTCAAAGATTGTCTTTTGCAATCTCAATGACTCAAGATGGCTAGTCTTGGGAATGAGTGGCTTTACCCCCAATACCCCTTGCATGGCTTCCACAACATGTGAATTCATGGAAGGAAGGAAGTCCATAAGACCACTGGTGATGATCCAGACATAGCCCTCACTCATCATACCTATTGCCTTGGCTTTTAGAAAGAACTTGGCCCCAAGAGAATGCGACAGATGTGCTATGAATACCCTAGTCTGCATGGTCATCATCTTGTACAGCTCTTTGAGTATAAAATCCTCGTCAGCTGATACAGGGATGAGGCTTTTGTAGGCAACATGAGCATTGATGTCTTGCAAGGCATTAGACAAGTAAGGAACAATGCCATTACCGTACTCTGAATCTTCATAAATGATCACAACCTGATTCCACTGGAAGGCTTTGACAATGGCAGCAATGACACCAACCTCAGTGTCATCAGTTTGGGCTGTTTGAACAAAAAATTTTGGAGGTTGAAGAGAAGGGCTGGTTGCAGAGAAAGATACTATCGGGACTTGAGCTCTCTCTCCAAGATTCATCAAGAAGTTGGCTTGTGTTGATTTTTGAGGCCCGATTACTGCATCAACTTTTAAATATTTCAACAATTCAAGACCTGCAATTTTTATGCCAAAGGAAGATGGATTAAAAATTTAATTCTCCTAATAAGGCATGGTTTACTTTCCAATTTTAGGGGTGCATACAGTCCATTCAGGCAGACCAGATATCATGATATGGATTGATTAGACTGGCTGCGAGTAAATTACTGAAATTCGTAGTTAGTGTTCAAGGCGTTTATCACATACTTGCTGGAACTGCAAGGTGGAGGCAGAGTCGGGATTTCAGCTTTATGGGTTCTAGATTTTAGAACAATGACTTCAAGTGGTAGTAACTGGGTTCTAAATAATATTATATTTGATGGATCTTTTTAACACAAATATATTGTTTGAACAAACGCTATTGAACTAGATCTATTTCGTGTCTCGCTTCTAGCTCCACCCTGGCTGAAGGTAGTAGTCGTTGCAACGTCAATAAATGAAGTAAAAAAAGGAAAGGAAAATCATTGTTTTTTGATCGCTAGTATTACCTGATTGTTTGTTTCACTTTGTTTATCTTATTATCTTGTTGATTTTACTGCTTCTTTATCTTCTATCCTTGATTCGGGGGTCTAGTTGAAACAGTCTCCCTACCCTTACATGGTAGGGAAAAGGCCTGCGATCATTCTACCCTCTCCCGACCCCACCTATACCAGGTATGTTGTTTTTGTAGGCATGATGACCTGAGATTGATGGTATAGTGAACCTCAGTAACCCCATAAAGCTAGCAATTCCTGTTATCAACTACAGCGTAGTGTTTCTGGATTAAAGAAGATTCTTTTGCTTCTGAATTCTACACTGATCCTCGCAGGTACTTCTTTTCCTATTTTTCCCTTTTAGTAGTACTCTATTGGACAGTGGACATTTACACATATTTGTTTCTGACACAAAGTGTAAAGGGATGTTAAAGGAAAAGTCTACTTACCGGAAGCAGCAGCATCAATTACATTTCTTTTGGAGTCCCTGGCATGAAGAACCAGTCTTGTTTTATAGTTTGGATGACGTGAATAGAAGTCAGAATGGGCAATTGTGAGGCAATTGAAAGCCCTGTGCCCAAGCTGTGTCTCCAAATCAAGAATCACACCCACTTGAAAGTTAATAACAGAGTTGTTGCCGTCCAAGGCCCCAGAGCAACGCAAGGCGGAACTCATTGTAATAAGGAGGAGACCAACAAGAATGGAATGGAAGGTGATGTTCATTGCTTCTTCAAGGAGGTACTAATTGATTTAGATTAACTAGAGAGTGTTGTTATATCTGAGCTGCTTATATAGGGCATCAGTGGACCAGGACTTGTATACTAACCAAGATCTGGTTTTGTTGTATGTGTATATATGCATACAAGTCAACAATAAAAAATGCTGTGAAACTTCCTGGATATGGGGAGAATAAAAGTTATTGGTATCAAGTCTTAGTTATTCTCAAATCTTTACTATATAAAACTATTAGTATGTTACAAGCCAAGCAAACAATATAATAATAATATAAAAGTATCAGAAATTCGTTATAATTTTTGTTGGCGTCAAAATCTCCGAAAGGCCAATCAATTCCTAGAAAATCATATTACAAAGCAATAATTGGAATTTTCAACATCATTGAATTTACCTTTTATATCTGGATTGGATGCTTAACTAAGTTTACATTTGTATTTATCTTCAGCTCAAAATTACAGCTTAGCTATGAGTATGAAGGTTAGATTTGTATTAGTCTTTGTCCCTACAGAATAAGGTGTAAATGTCAATTTCAAAAAAATAAATAAGGTGTAAATGTCAGAGGGGCATATATTGTGAAGACTATCAAGTATAGTAGAACTTTTCAACAAGTTTGCAGTGCAAATGGTGCATCTTTTTGTACATGAATTTGACTTCAGCCTCAGTTTTACTTTGAATAATAAAGGCTTGACATGACAGTTTGAAGACAAAGTTGTGATAGATAACTGGTAGAAGCTCATATGTTGTTTGTTAGAGCCTAGAGGGGGGAAAATCAACCAATTTTTTAAAGTTTAGATCATTCATTTAATAAATTGGCTCATCCATAATTAAAAGGAAGATGCAGGACGTTGCCAAGATTTTCATTCAGAATATTGAACGCTTTGGCTTTGGCACTATTCAAAATTGATATCACACATAATCCCTAATTTGCTTGAGGAAGAAGTAGCAGTACCGATATTGACATTTCACTTGACCAAGCCTCTTTATCATCTAATTATTCATAAACTGAATAATGACGGTGCCTTTCCCTTTATTTTATAGCACTAACTACATAATCAAAAGCCCAATCTATAGTTATTTAGTTACTTCTTTTTTTAATATTTCCAAATAAACCCGATAGGAAATGATAATAAAATATTTTTTTTTATTTTTATAAAATCAAACAATAATCTATAACGTATTTAAATTATTTTATTTAACAATAAAATATTCACATGCTTCAGGCTTCAATGCTTATTTTAACATCATGTCAAACACATATGATTCAAATTATATTATTAGTTTAATAGTATTCTTATTCTACTTTAAAAATTATCCAAAGGGATAGATTAAAACTAATTATAAATGTCAGTATATTAATACTAATTTTTATAAAATGATACGAAGCAACAAAGTCTGTTGATAGATTAATTTTGAATACACTTAAATTCATTTTATTGGTGTTTAACAAACAAAGTAATGACCTACAACCATATCATTCTTTACAAAGTAAAAAAATAATAATTCTAAAATGATTTGTATATATGATCAACGAAGATTTTACCTCAAATAACGAGAATTAAGACTAACAAATATTAACGTAAGTGAATATGTTGACGCGATAAAAAAGAAAAAAAAATAAACACAAAAAATGAGCAATGCTTGACACTATCATATTGTGTCTTGATTTATCAGGTGCTCCATTACTGGCGTTGTTGGCTAAGACGTTGACAAGAATGATGGAGGTAATTTTGTTGAAATTTGGTTTTAATTAACTTTTAGGTTGTTTTACTTTCAAATTATGTTGGCTATTTAACTTCCTTGATATGGGGGGCAGAGTAATTTATTATATTATTCCCAGACCGAAATGCAGTCGTTCGATTCTCATTATCCCCTTATAATCAGAAAGATGAGGCACAGAAAAGGTTAACAAGTGAGAAATGATAAAACAGCACAATTAGTTGGTAATATGTACGGAGCAACTTTACAGAAGCCAAAAAAAAAAGGAAAATTATCTTCAGTTCAGTTCAGTTATGCAGATGGATGGACTACTCCTGAGTGTTGTGCAGAAGACATGTCTTCCAAATGAATCGCTCCACTGGCATCTTCTGGTGCAGACGACACTATTTCATGAGTTCTTGGCAAATCTGTTGGTTGGATAGAATTTTCTGAACAAGTGATTGTAGCTTCTGGAAGTTTATCTTGTGGTGACAGTCCAGATGATAGAGATCTCTGATCAAAATGTCTGCAAATAGCTACAACTTTTGACCAAATTGTGATTGGTGAATTCGAGATTCTCCCATGGAAATCTCTATACCTGTAGAGGTAACTGGCTATGAAAACGAGGAGGCATATTGCTGTAACTCCTCCAGTGATGGCAAAAAGGCCTTTGAAACTCTGCAACGAGATCGTGATTGAGTTCATACTCTCTTCTTGTCCTGCACAGGTTGGTTCATTCCTCAACCAATTTTGCTCCATTTCCAGTATCTTCCCATTCTCTGTTAGTTCGATGACCGCACGAGACACATCAGCAACTAAAGGAGATCCTTTAGGGAAAGCCTGTTTGATTTTGGAGTAGCATGAGATACTCATTTGCAGCACAAAACACATTCGCTCTAACAGAGAAATGTCAATGTCTGTTGGAGCTTTAAGCACAAACTTTGACGAAGAAAAATACTAACTATTTGAGCAAGAGAACTAAAACAAATATGTGAAGTAAAAATCTCATCAATCAAAACATGTGCTTTTTAATTAGTTTTTCTTTAAGCTAGTTTTTTTATACTAAAATTTTATTTGTCATTCCTAATAATAAAAATCCAATAGTACTACTGTTTGTTAACAATCAGTGTATTGTATTGTCTAGTGCTGCCTTGTTTAAAACAAAGCCTATGGACGATGAGGCCCATGCCTTAGCACCTATAGTAAAACTTCACTCAAGGGAGATCAAAAGGTCTTACAAAGGCAAAGCCATCAGTGCGATGGGTAGGCCCAACTGTCATGTATTTGTCACAATGATTGGATAGGAAGAGCTTGGAGTAGGGAATGACGTCATAGAATGCTGATATGCCACCATTTTTACTTCCTCTAGACAAGGCTTCATCACAGTCATATGGGGAAGTGAATGTCCTAATCCTGGACCCCTCAAATCCTTGTTTTTTCAAGAAGTCCACTATGAATGAGCCTTCTTGGCAGCCCACAAATTCTCTTTTCTTGATGACTTCACTGACATCTGTGATTGATGGTTGAAGCCTTTGTACGGTTAATCTTGACGATAAGCTTGCAGTGTAAGTGGAGCTCAGGATGAGTATGACAAACATCCATACCACTACAACCAGTCGAGCTAAATTGTTCACTATTTTTTCTCCTACAATGCAAGCAGATAATACATACATATTCATGAGTCTTATACTCTATTATAGAACAAAATAAAAAAAATGAAAGATTAAGTTACTACTCACGGTGTGCAAATACTAGTGTTGAGAAGGGAAAGTAGAAGATCATGCCAACATGCTGAGAAGGAGGTCCCCGAAAGGCAGAGCTTACCCTATGTTCAAGTATCCAGACTGTCAGACCCGTGAGAAAAAATAATGCTATACTTGTGAGCCAGAGTTCTTTCTTTAGGGGCTTTAGGAAAGCCCATATATCGTTGACATCTTCGTACATGGTTGGCACAATGGTAAGAACTCCTCCTTCTGCAAATGGCAACGTGAAGTCCACATATTTTGATCTGTTCGCTGTGATAGTTATATCTCCAATTGCAGCATCATAGTTCTGCATTCATTGCATCATTGCAGATTGAAGTTAGTAATGAAAAATATAGTCTTGAAGACACCTAAGTCCGACTAGCTTACCCCAAGAAACACTTGGTGAATAAGATCATTATAAGTTCCTGCACTAGAGCCATCAGGATATTCGAAGGGAACAAGCTCATATGGCACAGCATAGGGCAACGCTTCCATGACAGATTTGAACACGTCTATGTAGAATCCACTGATGCGGGCATTAGCCTGACCATCCCTTGTGACTCTAATGAAATCTGTGAAACCAGCTTTCACTGGCACTCCAATTTTTAATTTTTTACCAGACATTGGAACTTCCCAGCCCTTGGGCACAACTGTTGAATCACCAGGCCATATGATACTCCTCATATATTCCCTGGAGGTTGTATGATTAGTTGTGGTACTGTTCATGTTCAGTTCCCTCCTTATTCCATGTGATGGAATCCATATTCCGACTTTCTTCTGTCCACTTCCAACCACATTAATTATCTGATAGGATGATGACTCCATCTTACCATCTACAAGGTGGAACTTCCCAGAAAGCCCCTCAAATTTGGTCTCTGACATTGCTTTTAGAAGTTGTGGGCCGACTCCTGACGTTTTAAAATTGAAAAGGTCTGAAACATTGAGATGAACACTTGAATTCCCTAAAGCCTTTGGTGTCTCTTTTAATCCAACTCTTTCTGCAGCCATAGCCAGTGCCCACAATGTATCATATGCCCACAGACCAAAAATGCTCAAATCTGCTGGTCCGATGCCAGGACTTTTCTCTAGGGATCTTTTCTTCAATCTATTGGCGAAAGAGTTGAGCTGTTTAGATTTTGGTATATGAGGTTTCACACCTAATACCCCTTGCATTGCTTCAGCAACATCGGAATCCATCAAGTAGACTGAATCCGTTAGTCCACTGGTGATGATCCAGGCATAACCTTTATCCATCATTCCTATTTCCTTGGCTTTCAGAAAGAGTCTGGCACCAAGAGTATATGACATATGGACCACAAACACCCTTGTCTGTAAAGTCATCATCTTGTATAACTCTTTGAGAACAAAATCATCACTTGCTGAAACAGGAAATACACTTCTGTATGAAATATGAGCATTTACGCTTTGGAATGCATTAGATAAGTATGGGACAATGCCACTGCCATATTCTGAGTCTTCATAAATGATAACAACCTGACTCCACTGGAAGGCTTTAACTATGGCAGCAATTGCACCAACTTGAGTTTCATCTCCTTGAGCGGATTGAACAAAGTAAGGAGTTCGAGTATGAAGAGAAGGGCTTGTTGCAGAAAAAGAAATTATGGGGACCTGAGCTCTGTCTCCAAGATCCATCAGAAAGTTGGCCTGTCCAGATGTCTGAGGACCTAAGATTGCATCTACCTTGACATCTTTCAACAAATCAAGACCTGCAACAAGGCAAATACTATTTGATTAATTTCTCACCCGAATACATCTGAGAGTCATCATCACTATCAACAACAATATACCTAGTGTAGTTCCACTGGGGTTTGGAAAGGGTAGAGTGTATGCAGACCATACCCTTACCTCAGAGGTAGAGTCTGTTTCCGATAGCTCCTGGGCTCAAGGAAAAACAATCCAAAGCAGTCCCGAACAAGAAGTAACGGAAGTACAAGAAACAACAAATCATAACAAAACAGCAGATAGTAACATAACAGAACTACAACAAGACAACACGATAATCACGGCACAAGGAACAACACATAGATGAATGGAATTTGTCACATGATCACTTCCTAGTTCCTACCTAGAGTTGCACATATAAAAAATAAACTCAGCATGAGAGTGTTCATAATATGCAATGCATGGAATAGGGGAGCTGAGGTTTACGTACCAGCGGCAGCTGCTTCAATGACTTGTCCTCGAGAGTCCCTAACATGAAGAGAAAGCCTCGTCGAGTAGTTGCTATGAACCGAATAGAAATCAGAGAGCGCCATGGACATGCAACTTAGTCCCATGCTTCCGACCATTGACTCCAAATCAAGAATCACACCAACTTGGAAGTTGGAAGTGCGATTCTGGAAGTTCCTCTGTGAATTGCTGAAAGAGGAACATATCCAGAGTGAGATGGAGAATAGTAGGATCAATTTCATCTCCTCCAATGCTTGATGACAACACCTGAATTGATTGGTCGGACGTTTCAAACTATTCAATATATCACAAATTAAAAAAATTATTAGGTAGTTAGGGGGTGGATATGGGAGTTGACTTGGTAAAAGTCCATGCTTGCTTTCAATATTTAGATGTCAAGATACCTTACAGTTAGGTTGTTCCTTTTTAAAATGTATTAAGTACTATAATGCAGTTTCTTCAAATAGGAAATGTTAGAGGTTTAAGATGAGTATACTTGTGTAAATTGAAAACATATAAAAAGAAATACACTAATTTTGAAGACTCGGGCATGCAATGGAACAGTTAACAGGCAAGTACACAACTAACTGGTGAAGATTCAGACTAGGACCATTATTTCTATTATTGACTTGGTAGTGTAATTTGACTGTGGAATATAGAATTGTATACTGATGAATTAAGTAAAGAATCTGGACTTGTTGGGTGCCAAGGAAAACATTGAAGTAAATGACTGGGAAATTAGGCTTCAAAGTTGACCTCCAAATTAAAAGATTAAACAACTAACTAATTGAGTGTAAGGCACACATTTCAACATGATAGAAACACCTACCAAGCAGCTTCATTCAGCACGAGCAAATCAATTTTAATATTCAGTCTTAAGCAGTAATCAGAGAAGTTATGAGCTTCTTACCTACGGTGGTGCAATTCGTCCCTCACAAGCCAGCCAGCAATCAATTATCAATCGCTTGAATTTTTTAGTACCCTACTTCTGGTGGCATTGATTGTTAAAAGTCTATTAATTTGACATTTAAAAAGCCGACTATTTAATAGTTCGTCGTCACGTCTCTCTCATTCGCGTACAAACAAGAACTTGCATGTCAGGGGAGAGAGATTAAATAGATCATGCACAAAACTCCATTTTTGTTTTCTGACGACACGTGTCTAGAATCAAATATCACTTCCACATACATTATTTTCAAATACTAGAGCTTAATTTGTTGTGGACAGAGGATAATGTAATCGGTAGCTTTATTTAATTCTGTACAATTCTCACCTCCTCCTGAGTTAAGTTACCTATAATTGACCTCAAACCCCATCGGCAATGGAGAATATGGGTACAAACCAGCAGTTGTAGTTCATCACACCACTGCAATTAAAAGAGAGATCATACTATCTTCGCTATCACAATTAAGGCTTAATCTGGGTAGAAAAGGAAGACGGTAATTTCGGACAAATAAAGACCTGTTCATAGCCATAGGGGCTTCCATCTCATATTACCAACTGGATAGTAAGGGAACATATACAAGAGACAAACCGTCTTTGGATTAGAGATCAAATAATAAAATCAAGATATACAAATTCCAAATGCTTGCCTCAGGAACACTACAAAGAATTTCCTAAATCCACTACCATCCACCACAATCTACAAATTTGCCAACGGAAGACAAGAGAAGCTTTCTATCAATACATTTGCTAACCAAGTCAAGATCAACCTTTCATCACATATTTTACAACAGTAAAATTAATTATACATCAAGAACTCCCGTGAGATCTGACAGAGGACATAGATTGGGCTGAGACAGAGGCAGTTGGACTGTTCAGGTCCCTTTCCCCATTAGCAACTTTGGGCTTTCCACTCAGCTTCTCCATCGCATCTTGAGCAATTTCAGTAAACCATTCATCCTCAGGGAGAACACTGCAGCAATGTCCACAGTTAAGCCAAGGCATGAAAATCATTCAGATGTACAAACTATTAGGTTGAAGCAGCAACCCCCTTAATGCATAGTACTAATAAACAGAGCATTGTGTGATTATTTCTTCTGATGAGTGATGTACCAAACAAAACGACCCTTTAATGCATTGCAAAATGTACTCACAGTCAGATAAGAATTCGGTAAAGTGGAGAGAGTTTATACCTATATGGATCCATCCCTGTTGCAGCAAAGGCTGACATTGCTTTAGAGATTATGTCATTGACAACCCGAAGCAAATTTCTAGATAAGTAGCGTCCTTGCGAAGCAAAGCATGTGACAAACTTCATATCCAAATAGAACTACAAAAAGTTCAATGTAAACATAAAGTTTCAAACGTATTGGCAGTGGAGAGAAAAACAAGATTAGTGGATACCAGTAACTACAAACCTGCTGAAGACCAAGATGACCCAATGGCCTTGGTCCTTCCTCTATGTCATCCCAAAAGCTCTGATCTTGTGAAAGCCACAAGATGACAGTTTCTGTAAGCCTCATCAACAACAACATTGCAAATCTTTCCCTTCCTACAAACATATCAGCAGCTATGGCAGCCATTCTGTTTAGTTTGACATAAAGTTCCTGGAAAATCGCAATATACATAGATTAACCATACACAGTTGATCATGTGTAAACAGAAACAACCACTGAAACTTGGAGAAAAATCAAACCAAAACATTAATCAAGTTGAAATCATACAAACAAAAGACAAACAGATACTAGGAAAAAGTGGTGCTCATATCACAACAGCTTAGATTATCATATTGTTAATAATTAAGTACCCAGGAAACCAAGATCTCAACTCTTACATTGTTCTCTCAGGGGTCGTTTGGTTTGAAGACACTTTATGTTGATTAGTTATAATGGGATAAGTTTAGGATTAGTTATACTAAGATCATTTTTTATTGATTGTTTAATTTGTCATATTCAAATAAAATGTATGACATAATTTCTAAGAATAAGTTGTTTGTTTATAAAAGAGGGTTTAATGGGGTATTTTTGTTATTTTACATTTTTATTCCGGGATAAGTTATCATGGGATTAGTATTCCACCCACAAGTAGGGATAACTTATCCCAATCATAATTATTAATCATAGGATAAGTTATCCCACACTTTGTAACCAAACAAAGAATTGAGGGGTACTAAAAACTTACCCCGGAATTATTTTTTCTTATCCATCACACCAAACGACCCCTTAGCGTTAATAATGAAGTATCAATAAATATGAAAATCTAAGCTCTTACACGGTTTAATAAGTATTAATGATTTAAGTATAAAAAAATACTCATGTTTGCTAAGAGGCAAGTGCAAATTCTAATGCTGCAGTAACTAACACATAATAAAGACATCAGTATTTCAGCACACTTAATAGTTGAACAACTTAATGACTCATAGTGCTAGCAAGGAAAACACAGGAAGAGAAACTGCACCTGGAATATTAGAGAAGGGGACCATTCCATCTCATCTGCATTTCCCTCCATGTTTATATACATTTCTGCAGTGAGATGGCTGTCCCCTTCCTCAGTGAAAATAAGATCCAGGGCATGTTGCTGACAAAAGCTATCCTTTAATCGGTCGACCGAGTTCACCAGACGCTTTTTCCATTCCCTTTGCTCAGGGTGACGGCTTTGCCTATCTGAAGCTCTTCGTTGAAGATCATCCTTTTGATTAGCCAAGGGAGCAAGCTTCATAGCTGCACGTGGCAATAGTTCGTCCGCCAATAAAGATGCATTTGCAAGCAAAGCAATTTGTTGAGCTTCAGTCTCGGCCATTCTAACAATTTTATTCCCTGAATCTTCAAAGCTGGCTTCCTCCTCCATGGAGCCAGGTAATGCTCTTACGAGTGTGTTCACATAAGTATTAAACACTTGAAATAGACCTTCCAAAGCTTTCCCTCCCAACTGCATACTTAGCAATGGTCCCACGTCCTCAAAGAAATCCTAGATAAGCAGTAGGAAAGTAGCAAACTAAATTAAGTTAAAGACATCAGGGCCATTTGCAACATAATACGCAAAATGATTGCTTAAAAACATTGAATGCAGGTTTCATGCTGCAAAGAGAAATAAATCTGATAAGTAAATGATTAACACTCACTCAAGTAACTGTAACCAATTAAGACAATTAAAAGAACATTGTTTTGATATAACAAAGTAAGATCTAGCTAATCATCTGTGTTGATCATCTACAGCCAAGCAGTAACAGGAAAGGTTGGCATATACAAGGTTTAAGTAATTCAGATCTAGATTCTGGAGATGGTAAGAGGAGAGACATGTTCTTACAACGTTTCATGTAGAATGTATGCCATGCCATGACCATATTGAGGAAGATCTGGTGCTTCTAATGACGTAAGTACACTCAAACACCACTAACTACCAGATAAAGAAGGTAGACAACAAAGATTGTCTTCTGAAAAGCTGAATAATACTTTTATGCTGACATATTTAAGCACATGATGGAGGACTAAAGGGCATATTCTGCTTCACTCGCAATCTTCAAATATCTTTCAAAATGACATAAAGAACTAAAAACGGACATAACAACTATGAATGGTGGAAACCAAGGGTGCTGAAAAGTAAAGTAAGCAAGAGTACAGTAGGGAAGGCACCTAAAGTAGGTCGTTGTGTATATTGACACAAATAGCAGGTGCTTATGATGGAGATATTACACATTTATCTTTATCAGGTCACTAAATCTGTGACAATGACATTACCTGAACCATCAAATTGAATCGGTGCGCACTACTTGAAAGTTTATGCTGATATGCCCCTGTAGAACCAAGAACAGCACCGGCTGACCTACCGGATGTGCGTGTAACAGACGGTGGATATGTGAGTTCCCAATCATCAGCAGCTGCCAAAGCAGCAGTGCTTTCTTCAATTCGTTTTAAGTTGGCATCTAGCGCTTGCTCAACACTTGGTCTAAAAAGCTTCAGAAGCACAGGACAAAGTGCAAGTCCACGAGCTTCCAACAAGGAACAGTGTCCTAAAGCTATTTGAACACATTCTGCAGCAGCACGTAAGCCACCAGCAGCTGCTGATGAAGTTAATGCATGTCTTTTGACTAAAAGTGCAAAAGCCTCCGTCTGCTTAGTAGACCACATCACTAGTTCGGATGTATAAGCTGGCTCTTCACCAAAAATAGCCAATGAATCAGTGGCTGCTTGAGCAATGCCAGAGAATACGAGCTGTGAAAGGGCGGCAGTATAAGCTCCTCCATAAGAGGTGCTAGATGGACGAAGATTTTTCATGTTGAATTGGTATTTCTGGTAATGTGCATTAAGGAGCAAACTATGAGCACGGGGGCCATCCCCGAGCTTTTTAAGAGCTGAAATAGCAGCACGAAGCTCTGCACCACGAGTAGAAGGTTGACAGGCAATTTCAGCAAGCTGATCAGCCAGCTTTTGCCTACGTTCAGCAATGGCAGTTTGTAGTGACAACAGCACAGCATGACCTAACGTTTTCTTCTCTTTTGCTTCAGATGCTACGCGTTCTCCTTCATCAAGACTCAACAAGGCTTCATCTACTCTCCTTTCAGCTAATAGAACATCTAGGTGATCAGGAAACTCCGTAAGCCACTTCTCTAGGTCTGAAGGCTCCCTAACGTCATCAATAGGAGAGCTATCAGACGTGGACTTGGGAACAACATCAGACAAAGAATCAATATGAACTCCCTCAGCTAAACCATGAATTAAAGTTGCCTGAGTAGATAGCAAGTTTTTCATGGATGACAATTCACCCTCCAAATCTGAGATCTCTTTTGATGTGCTGCAAGTAAATAAAATACAGAACAAGTAAGCACTGACCACACACAACAGTTAAAGCTATCAGTCTGTCACACACTATAGATAAAGAATATGCAACAGTTTGAAAAGGCAGTAGCAGGTCAAACGATCATTCTCAATGGGAAGCTTCTCTTATTTCATAGGCGTTTTCAGTTTCGGACGATAGGTCTGTAGCTGCTATATAAAGGACTCACCGAATGAAAGCTGTATAATTGGCATACACACTTCTGCGCATTTCCTCAGCAGAAGCCCTTTTCAGTTCCAATAGATAGGAGCACAGCTGCCTTATTTCCTGCAAATTGATGGAAACTTCTATCAACAACTCACCACATTCATTGTGCAAGAATTTAAAATGCCAAGGCGAAAAACATGGATGCCCAAATATGAATTCAAAGTTAAAACCATATTCAGATCACAGAACAATTTAATCACGTGAGCCGAATCCCCTCCCAAAGCTTAAAGCCTAAAAGATCCCGGGAATTAGTTGTTCCCCTAATCTCAAATATTCATTCCTCCATATTACGACCACGAAAGAAAAAGAGCAATCAACATCTGGTAGAGGGAAAGTAGCTTCTGGAAGTATTTGTCATCCCTATCTCACTCATTTCCAGATATATGGTTGTGTTCAACTTGTCAACTGCAACTACCTATAGTCCCAACTCTCTAGAATCTAGATGTGGTCTTACCAGTGTTATCAAAGGCGAAAAGTGCAAAAAAGCTCTAAGATCCGTTAGGGTTTTAAGCGCAAAGCGCAAATAAAGCGTGGGCTTAATGAAAAATGGTGCAAAGGGAGAAAAAAGTACAAATATATTTGTTTAGTCCAAGACTAATAATTATTATAAACATAAATGACAAATATATGACCAAAGAAATTGAAATATTTTGTATGATAAAGTGAAATATCAATTATTTAGTGTCACTTCTTCAGAAGAGGCTCATTGGCACGAAAAAGTTTGCCTTAGAACCTTGATGACGATACTGAAGCGCTCAACACGTTTTGAGCCTCGCTTCAGGGCTTAAGCGCGCCTTTGACTACACTGGGTCCGACTGGATAAAATAAAAAGCTGAGAAGTTTGAAAATGCATTATGAAGCTGAGTCAGAAGCTATATATCTTTGTGGCAGGAACAGACATCAGGCATTTTCCAAAACAAGAGTCATGCACATTAAGATGCTAGCGGAAGTTATGATACCAGAAATGAGTGCCATAACCAGCTGCAACAGCATTGCAACTTTAAAATAGGGAGCTGACTCAGCACTGATCTATGTCTTGTGGAAGGTACAACATTCAGAGTATGTTTCAAAACTAAGAGTGGTACTCATTAAACGGTGCTAATGAAATTTATCATAGTAGCAAGGGGTATTGTAACTTGTGGCATTGCTCCTCCAACATAGAATAGAGAATATAGGTGGAAACAAGGAGGTAGATGGAGAAAGGTAGAATTTGAAAATTAGTAGCAATAATAAGTATTAGTGCAACTGCTTGTTTTTTGATTCATAATAAGAGCATGTTTTGGTTCATGAACTAGAAATTCATGATTGAACATCTCCGGATTAGTCATTCTCGCCTTGGATGGGTCATCCTCACCTTGGATAAGCCATTGGGTAAGTAATCTTCGGATAAGATCTTTTACATATGTTTGATTAACAAAAAAAATAATGAAACCCTGGATCAGAATATCTAATCATGTCATGTATTTGGCTCATTATTAATGAATATTTTGATCAAAAAACAATTGACCAAATGTTGTGGAAAAATGAAATCTAGTTTTTATTTCACTTAATTTATTAATTATAAAACTAAAAACACATATAGTGCCATCAGATACAAAAATTAATTATTTTTTATTGGTTACTACAAGTAACTAATTACTAATCATCACAAGGCTTTTCTAATTAAGAATATTTTGGTAATGCAACCCTAAAAACTAATCCATAAATTGGAGAAGTGGTAACGCCTGGAAATTTGAAAAGCAATGTCCAAATACAGGGACAAACAAACTAGGAAGACTATTCATTTCTGTATGTTTTGAATAGCATGATTAGAAAGACATCGTGGATGTTATTAGAGAGGGAGAGAGGACATATTTGTTTCCAAAAATCAGGTATCAACAGTACTATTTTTTTTTGAAACTGGTAAGGTTGAATTCTTCAGCATTAAGGATATGCTGGCTACCTCCACAGGTATCAACAGTACTTAAAGATTTGTGGAAGGATGAATGCCGAATGATCCAGATATAGTCTTGGACTTCATATACTCCTTACATACATACAAGAGATAAGCTAGCTATATTTTGCATACCATCAGTATCCTCGTGGCGCTGCGATATTCTGTGAAGAAAACTAGTTTGCTTATTTTTTGAGGAGCTGAAATGGAATGTCTCTGTACAAAACTATACTTATTAAAAAGAAACTTACAAGTTTGTCTAATTGAATAAACATTTGGTTAAATAAAAGGCCTATAATTTGGTCATTAAAATTATGGGTTATCGCTCTTTTTAAGTGCCAATACAGTAAGACTCTCATCCCCTGCCTATTAATACAACCTCCTTCGGTATTAAATAGTGACACTGGGATTAAAGGTTTTGAGATGACTCATCCTTGCATACTTTTTTGCATCCAAAAACAGGATGATGGAATTGGTCTCCAATACCAACTCATTCAGCCTCGTTCCCACACAAAATGCACTAAGGGATTATGTTATACCTGTGTAAGGATTCACGTTGAAACCAATATTGTCAAAAGCACGCTTAAGCCTTGAAATGAGGCTCAAAACGTGTTGAGCATTTCCCCTTGCTAATGTGCACTTCAATGTTGTTATCAAGGTTCTAAGGCATACTTTTCCTTGTCAATGAGCCTCTTCTGAAGAGACAACACTAAACAATTGATATTTCACTTCTTTTTTTATAACCGTGGTGTCCAAGCTTGCACGCATCTCGACTAATTCCACAGAATACCTACCACCTCCCACCGGCAGCAGATACCGGGTAACTCTATCCATCAAGGCTAGCATGGATAGGACGAAATCACCTAGTGTTTTTTTGTCTCTGCTGAAATTTGAACTTGAGACCTCATGATTCTCTCTCAGTTCATTGACCTCATTGATTTTTCACTTTACCGTAATTTTCTTTTTAATTTCTTTAATCATGTATATGTCATTCATGGTTATAATTGACAGTTTTGGACTAAAAATACATATTTCTATTTATTTTTTCTCCCTTCGTGCCTTTTTCTCATGTTTTATTTTCCCTTTGCACTTAAAGCCCAACAGACCTTAAGTGTTTTTTTCCACTTTTTGCTTTTGATAACATTGTTTGAAACATTTCCCTCCTCTCCACCTCCCCAAAATGAAATGACGTCTAATGTGCATAACAAGAAGGGAGATTTTTGAGAACTGATAATGCTTCAATGGTTCCTGTCACTCTATTTCTCTCCAAACAACTTACAGACTAAGAAAAAGCCTCTTGTTTTACCAATTTCCATTTTTTTTTTTAAATAAAAAACATTTCTTTTTTCTTAAGTTATGGAGCTATGAGGGAAGTAAACTCCTCAACTGTTAACAACATTTTCCATATAACCACAATTTGTGCAACAAGTCATAGTAAATTCTGTAGAAGGGCTGAAATTGGCAATCATCATTAGCATTATTGTAAATAATTGAGGATAGTGAGATGACATCTACTAATTAGAATGAGTTAATATTGAAATCAAAGAACTGTACAGAACTCCAATACGAACTTCAAATATATCTAAGTGATGCAGGCAAAGTGCGTTCAACATTAAGTTAAAAACATGAGTGATCTTCATCAATTGGCTGTCTTCCATTTAATTATCAATCCTATAGCTGATAGTAAATTCATAATCCTAACCCTTCCGATCGAGTAAAACTAACAAAACTCAATAATATTTTTGGATAAATCACACGTGCATAATTTTCAGGTGAAATTGAGCACTCAATTATCAAAAAAAGAAGAAGAGGTAATTAAGGAAATTGGACCTTCTCATTGAGAGAATGACATTTGGACTGGACAAAGGCATCAGCATCGAAATTGTCGGATTTGAAGACGTTGAGATTTTCTTCGAGCTTGGGGCCGGTATCCTTGTTGATTCCTTTAGACTGAGTGACCGCATGAGCTCTTGAACGAGAGGATTTGACGGAAGCCATGAGTGAATCTAATGGCGGATGTTTAGGGTTGAAATATACAGCAAAAATAGGGAACACGTAAGAAAATCAAAAGGGTAGATCTAATCCAAAGGTGAGAGTTGCTATCGCCATCGCCATGGATGAAAATGATTGACGAAAGAAGAGGAGATTAGTTGTAGAAAGAGAGAAGGAAAAAAAAAAGGGGGAGTTTGTTTGTTTGATTGTGTTGTTGGTTCGCTAATCGCCAGCCTACCCACGCCACCGAATTTTCTCTTTCTTAAATCTTACCTATGTTTATTTACTGCCCGCCCGGTACCCCTACCTTCCGAGTGCTTGTTTCGTTTTAACTTTCCATTCCCTTTTAAAAAAAGATTGTTTTACAAATACTTGATACTACTATCATTACATTATTTTGATATTAAAATTAACGTACTAATATTTTGGTGTAAAATTAACTGAGTTACAACTATTGTTTTATATTATACAACATGTTAGTATTTTATAAAAAGAACTATTATACTCTATTACTTGTGGCATGAATCGTCATGAACATCAATTATTCGTTTTCAACATGAAGAAAAGATAGAAAGGTTCCATAAATACGCATTATAGATATATCCTTGAACGAAGAATATGTTAGGACTTTGATTTAGAATTGTAATTCCTCAATTGTGAATACCTAGGAGGGTTTTTGGGTGTCAATTGTTAATCAAGGATTTTTTAAAAGTCTACAAGCTAATTATGTATGTTTTGGACATAAATTGCAGATCTACAAATACATCTACTGATCTACATACGTAAGGTGTGTTCTTAAATACAATATTGGCATGTACTATCAAAATGTTTAAGAGTTGAAATTAATGATAACATTTTCTGTATGACAGGGAGGTAGGCCATATAATCATTGTTTTGTTATTTTTTATCAAACAGAAGAGGGAGTAATTTGACAGGGAGGTAGGTCTTATTATTATTATTATTATTATTTGTTCTATCTGGTATCTCATTAAATAATGAGAGGAAAAATGACTAAACTCAAAGATGATTTCTTATATGGTAAGCAATGGTTTATCTCTTGTTTTAACTCTTTCTTTGTTGGACATCATTCATCTTCCAAGGCACTTCTCAACTCCAAACATCCTCGAGATGAAAAAAGAAAAGAAAAAAAGAATGGTTTAAAGTCAATATTGCCCAAAATTCAACTGTTGGAAAGATAAGACCAATTCGAGAGACGAACCTGTCAAAACACTGACTACTAATTAGTTTAAAAGATAGACAATGATATATATGGCTTGGTATCTAATTAAAAATAAGCCTATACGAGTTGTCTTCCCGTTGGACGACATTGTTGACATTCTTATAAACTTGCCTATATTGTTAAATGTTAAAACACACTACATTTGACTTTTTTTATGAGCTATTGTCCCTTAATGCAAATTCGTGATCATCAATTCACTTGGATTTCAAAACAATTAAAGATTCAACATAACATGAGAAAAACTATATCATCTGATCTGCATCCAACAGAAAAGATCAAATTCTATTGGCTATATTATTGAAAGATAAAAAGGTCCCAAATCAACCTCCAGCAGACATGCACTCTGGATAGTGCTGACGCAGTACAAAGACACTCGAGAAGAAACAATGCCTGAGATTCAACCTTATTTTCACTCTTCCGGAGTGTCTGAGCGGATGGCTGTGGAAAAGATCAGCAGAAATGTTTATCAGTAAGCTAAAAACCTAATGTTTCTCAAGCCAGTATGACAATTATAGCAAATGTATAGCTTAGGTCAACCCCATTCTCCAAACCCATCAAAATAATGAAGTATCTGAAACACCATAAGGAACACACACATCAATTATGCAGAAATATGAACTTAATCCTATCTGTAAATGCACTAAAGAAAGAAGTACATTGAACATACGACACAATTACACAACTTTTATCTTTTATCTTATTGTATCAATCTTCATGTAGTAGCTTGCTTACTTTATAAATCCAAGCACCACATCAACACGTGAACACAGATTCCGATAAAACTATTCTTTCTAATTAAAAAGACGTCGCACAACAAGCTAAAATCCTAAATTTTCATAGATTCAATCATTTAGTTGTTCCAGCATGTAGAAGCCAAATCCAATTAAAGAGAAGATGCATGCATGTCTATAACAGAATCGTAGCTTACAGTCCCATGTCCAGCCATTCTGATCCTCTACTTCCTCCTCTATTAAGTTGTATTTCACTCAATATGTACATTTCTCAGTTTTATATACAAATAAAACATTGCACTTGGTTGACAAACATTATTATCAAACTTCCAGTACCCCAAAATATCACCAAAGCACCTTCTTCATGCCCAATCCACACTTCTAATATTGTCATACATCCCCTAAGTTTATACTCAACCAAAGACTAGAAAATAATTATATAAGTAGTAGTTTTTTAAGGTAACATACATAATATGGAAATACATAACATGGAATTCACAAATGGGCCAATACGTGAACTGGAGTGGATAAGGAACAACAAGGTTAAGCTTAAGCATTTGGTTAATCCTCTATCAGCAAAACAAGGGCTGACCCCAGCTTGCTTGGGACTGAAGCGTAATTGTTGTTGTTGTAGAGTTAAAATTCTGGTCATATAGGACCTCAAGTAACATGACATGTGTTCAGACAGTTGAGAATGCTTTCTTTTGATAAAAGAAGCAACTGATTGGTTGATGTATTCTGATAATTGAGGATGTAATCTCTAATTTCAGAGCGACATAATCTCTAAATTAGACATCAATGGCAAGAAGGATATATGTCTTGAAGACATAAAATTGTCAAATCCAGCATAAGTTATGGGTACTGAGGAATGAACTCAAATACTAATACTAACAATATTAAATGCAGTGGCACAACAAAGGGGACCTTTGGGGCATATAATTACGACAAGAAGGACGACCCCCCCGCCCCCCAAAAAAAAAAAGAATAGATTAAAATGCACTGAGATCACTGATTTAAAGGGCTTGGAGTAAACTTAACAACACTTAATCCTAGTCACATTTCAACTTCCCACAGTAAAGTTTGTGGAAAAATCATTCAGCAAGGAAATCATTGTCCTAATCTTAATTATAATTTGATAAAGGGAAAAGCTACCTCCTTTTTATTATACTCCCTCTATCCCTTTTTAGAGGTCCAGTTTTGACTTTTCACTTGTCATTTTTGACAGACTATTTTTTACTTATTATACCCTCAATTTTATTTAGATAGTTAATGTTTTTGAAAAAAGTAGAGTAAATTGATTATGGAATTCCATGAATTAATAGGGATAAAATGGTAAACTCACTATGTCAATTATTATTTTATTAATAGGTGTGTCAAATAAATAGGGACAGAGGGAGTACAATGGTGTCAGGGCCAACTTGCACGCACATCAACTAATTACATGTTACTTCCCATCCGCACAAGTACGAGTAATGTTGTTTATCAAGGCTTAGACAAATGGAAAAAAAATTGCATAGTATTTTTTTTCTGAATAGACCTCACATTTCTCAACCTACGGCATGAACCAATAGGTAAAAGCTAACTCTAGGAAGGATACTGTAAAGGGATAACAAAGCGAAATGTCCTTCAATCTTCATGTAAGGACCCAAATAAGGCCAAACAGGGGATGCAGAGAACAATAGTCACACACACACATATGACATATGATAGAATCCAGAAATGTAATCTCCAGCAAACCCTAGATTAATTGATAATTGGGGAAACCCCAAAATAACATATTAGCCTTAAAACATTTAAAAGGCCCTAAAAAGACAGGCCCGTCACTAATCAGCAGCGAATTTGAAACAATAAAATGATCTAAGGCTGTAAAACAGCAATCAAAACAGTAAAGAAGACCAAGTAAGCAATCGAATCATAACTTTATGAAGCAACAAAAGGATGCGATTGCTTACTAGGTTTCTGAGGCTTGCCATCAGCCCATTTGCTGATAGTGTAGTGGACCTTTTCCCGAGTGAGGGCTTCGGACTTGTAAGGTTCCTTAAGGCAATTCCTGACCAGATTGGCGCACAGATTTGAGTATGTTATGTAAGTCATCCCGGCCGATCTCCAAAACGGCGCAGCTGCATTCGACGCCATTTCTCTTTCAACTTTTTCTCATCGCTCTCTGCTACTAATTATTGTCCGGTGATTACTGATGTTACTAAAATACCCTTGAATTGTTCAGGGATTTCTCATAAAAATTTGGAAAATCAATTTGTTATTGAATAATGTATCAAAATGTTCCTCAGTTTTATATTTCTAAATATAATATTATATACAGGTTGTTAAAATTAAAGAATTATTAAATTAAGGAGTTACATTCTTGTATAAAGTTGAATAAGTAGATACATGAGTCTTATGTCGCATAAAACACGTAAGATGCAAATTTTCATGTAAGATGTTACGTGGGACATGTGTGTCTGTTTGTATAACTTTGTACAAGTTGGAAAACACAAATGTTAGTAAAGGCAAAGTTAAAAAGGTATATTATGTATTATGCCAATAGAAAAAACTTACTAGATAGTATACAAAGAGATCGGGTCAAAAAAAAGAAAGTAAGACAGTTGAATTAGGACGGAGTGCGTACCTGATAATGCAATCATATCAGTTTGGCTAAGGCCATGTCTGGCAAACATGGTATTGAGCTGGATGTAAACAATCCTATGTGGCACCTCTCTATGACTTGTATTCTTATTTATCTTTTTTCAATTTTTTTGAACTTTTCTTCATATTTCTTCTATTAATTGAATAAGATAAAGAAACATTAAATATATTAGTTGCAGTTATGTCATATTTAATACCCATAATTGTAGCACATAAATATTACAAATTAAAAGGGAAATAAATAGTTGTTGATAACCTATATATGAGAGAATGTCAACAATTTTCTTTCTATTTCTTCTATTAATTGAATAGGATAAAGAAAAAAATATGTTAAATATATTCGTGGCAGTTATGTCATTTTTAATACCCATAACTGTAGCACATCTATATTAGAAATTAAAAGGGAAATAAATAATTGTGAATAGCCTATATGAGAGAATGACAACAATTTTCTCTAATATTTAAAATAGGGTAGATAATCACAAATCATTTTTAAAAATATGGTAAAAGGTATTCACCAACTGATATTGATGTGTTCATTATTGACGGAGTGGTAGAAAAATTCATGGTTTGATTAGCTCCTTTCTCAATATTTCATTTCTTTTTATGATTGTCTTTCAAACATCTTTTTTGTTTTAATTGTTTTTCTTCCTTTCTTTACTTTTTATTTAACTTTTCATGAAAATCAAACAAGTTTCATTGAACATGCACGTATCAAACAGAAAAAAATTTAACAACATACCAAATAAATAATAGAAAAATCATGAAGGGGAGAAGGATAACAAGTACCGAAAAAAGAAAAACAGAACAAAGCTCATTAGAAGCAAATTTAGAGATTAAGAGAAAAGATCTCAGAATGGACAAATTTTGTCGATTTTAGCGTAAAATAATAGTCAAATCATTGACGGTAAGCATTAGATATCCGAAAATTGAAATTAATTTTATGCAAGAGTTAATCTAATATTTTGTTTAGTATGATATTATATATGGTCGACTAACTACAAATTGTGCCATATTTTTTTTAAAAAAATAATTAAATATATTACTAATAACTGAGCATATAATTATGTATTTAAAACTTAAGGATAAAAGAAATAAAAAATTAATAATCAAGACCAAAAAAGCGCAAAAAATAAAATTATTAGGAGTCTAAAATATGTTAAGAATCTTACATTTCAAAATCATTGTACAATTACAAATATATATACATATAAAAATAATTCTCAAAATTATTTATATTTAGCCTACAAAAATAAAATAAAATTAAGTATTAAAATCAACAAAAATGGACACCTTAACTTTGTCACTTCTGATAGAATATGATTTCTTTAAGAAAGGAGAAAGAGCGAATATCTCATAATTATTCAAGATATTGATATAAGAAGAAAAATCATATAATAAATGTTTGTCTTCAAAAAGAATGTTTTTTTTTATAAGGATGTTGCACTATAATGTTTTCTACAAGAAAAATTTTATTGAGAAAAAAAAATCATTCTGATTGAAAAACTTATAGAAAAAATAATGAGTGATAAGAAGAATTATTTAGAGAAAAAATCAATTTATTTATTAAATTCATATTAAATTAGGAGGAGAATAAGGAGAAATTTATATTGTGAATTATAATTTGAAAGGATCCTAAATTAGTGCTCACATTATTTCTTTCCATTCTTTATTCTTCTAATTTCGTTCTTTTTTAAAAAAAATTATGTAATTTTTTTCCCTTTTTTTTCCTTATGTACCACCTTTAATTAATGTTTGTTTTTTTTTTTTTTATCTTTAATTATACTTTAATTTGTTGACATTTTTTAAATTTTAAAAGACTAAAGGTCTCACTTTAGAAGTTTACAAAAATATCAAAGGTAACCATATTTAATTTTGTTCATCAACAATCATATTAATTTTATTACTTCCTTACCTTAATCTGATAATTAATGTCATTTATATCATTTTCTTAAATCATTTTTTTCTTAAAAATTACTTTCTTTTATTTATTTATTACAAGGAATTAGTTATTATAATTTTGTAAAATATATATTAATATTTCTTAACATAATTTTATTTTATTTGTATAAAAAAATTATACCCATACCAAATAATAAAGTTAAAAATAGAAAATGATGACACTCTTCTTAATTCAAATATTATTTAATTTATCAAAAAAGTTTTTACGTTTTCTCTTATATTTTTTTAAAAATAATTGCTCAAAAATTTGTCTTGAAAATTTATCTATTTTGCATTTTTCCAAATTTTAAATCACTTCATCATTAATGCTATTAATTTTTTTCCCTTAATCTCATCATTAATGTTATTTATATCATTTCCTTAAATTACCTTTTTCTTCCATTTTTTGTTCTTTTTACTTTCTTTTATTTATTTATTTTAACATATTAGTTATTGGTATATAGGTTTTTGAGTATCTTTTTTGTACTTCTATAAAATAAAAAAAATTGAATTATGCCCAATTTAAAGAAAATAATTAATTAGATGAATTATTTTTATTGGAATCGAAAATAAGATTCTCTTCTTAGATTACTTTAGGTTAAGAATTTTAGCTTCTTTTTTTTTAATGAAATAATAAATTATTAGAAGTAGAATTTTTCAATAAAATATTATGGGAGCTATCATAAATAATGTATCCACAATTTCTTTATCGGTATGAAATTGATTAAAATCCGTGAATAATATTGCCTATTTAGTTCTTCGATTGATTTTTAATTAATAGTTAGTTACTTTCATGTATGAATGATATTGAGTTTGAATTAAAGTTAATTGGAAACGAACATGATATTATATTAAAACCTTAATTTGGTAATTCAATTTTTAAAAATGTTATAGGATTATTATGTCATTTTTTTTTAAAAAAACTTAATCGTTTTCTCTGATGTCAACTTAATATGAAGATATTATTTCTTTTCTTAATTATTTTATTTAAGAGGAAACACAAATCTCGGCTCTAACCAAAATAGAATTCACCTTTTTATTTCTACTTAATTTTATAAAAAAGTTCACTTTAAATTAGACAAGTTTCCTAGTCAGTTAACAAAAGCTAAATATTTTTAAAAGCTCGACAATTCTCTACTAGTAGTAAGCAATCTTCACTTAAAAATTAAAAATAAAGAGGTGTAAAAATAATAATCCTTTACTAGTTTTGAGTCTCTTTTACCGAAAAAATAAAATTTGTGCCCCCAGATTTGATTTATGTAGTTGGATTTGGCATAATTTGTTGTCCCAATCCTTTTGAGTTGAGGAGAAAGGGAATGGCGAGCCACCTTCCAATTTCAACTCTTTCCCTATCGAGTCATGTCTCTCAATTGACGTTCCCAAAAACGAAGCTGAATCTACGTCCAAGATCTTCAATGAGATGTGCAGTTTCGGTTGTCTCTGAGCCAATTCTAACCAACAATGGCAAACCATTCCCAGCTGAGGTATCGAGAACAATTCTGGAATTATCTTCAGTTGGCACTTTATCCACCCCGACCCAAGATGGTTGGCCTTTAGGTATTGGTGTACGTTTCGCTGTTGACCCTCATGGCACTCCAGTACTCTTTCTCAATCATTCAACTTCCAGTTTCGCTCTCAATTCCAAGTCTAGCTTCCTTGTTCAGGTCACCTCTCTCTCTCTCACTCTTTTTGTGCTTTTTCCCATATCTCTATTTCATCTAACCCACTTGATATATCAGCTGCAACAATATGGGTTGCGGACTCCACAGTGCACCATACAGGGGACGCTACAAAAACCACAAGATACCACAGCTTTGAAGGTCAGATAAGGATTATCCAATTTACACCTCCCCTTTTTCCTTCACTGCTCCACCAAGGTTAAACTCAACACTACTTTTCAAATTAATTAGGATCTCATAGAGGGAGTGATAAGCACGCACTAGAGTTTTAATTTCCAGTATACGTGATGAAATGTAGGATTTTGGTGGTGAAAGAGGGTACCACCTATTCATTCCACCCTTCTCTTCTTCAATGCTAGGAAAAAGTAATGTCATTTAGAAAGAAATAAATACACAATCACATATTCATGATATGATCTGATAAATTTATCTCCGGGCATGGTATTCACTATTTTTCAACGAATTTGTGTGCAGTTGACAGTAGTAATCTGTGTAATTAGTGCACTTCTTTTTTCTCCAATTTCAACAATGTCATATGTTATAAGCTGGTGCTTCGTTAGTGATGAATTTTATCAAGATTCCTTCTTCCATGATAATCTGAACTCTCCATTGATGACACTAAAGTTTCTTCTTTTAGAGGCTTCATTCAGTTTGGGAAAAAAAATTTGGGCATGAAGTAGATGAGGATCACTTATTTTTGCTTTCTGTGGAACGGGTACTTCAGATTGAAGATTTTGCAGAGGTTTGTAGTCTATTGTCTATGAAGAATGCTTTATCTCGTTGATTTCCATTGGCCACTTATAGCTTTGTTTTGTCTTCTTCAGTAGAGATTGTTTTACCATTTTTATCTCCATATTGAAAGCAGTTTGGTTAGTGTATATATGTTATAAACAATAATTCATCTTGTATTAGTAACCCTACTTATCATTTGAACACAACAAGTTAGTTAAAGTCAATTATGTAAGAGCATGTATTTAAATATGAGAGAAAAAATTTACATTATCCATACCAAGCAGCCATTCAAGTCTTTTTTTTTGCCCTGAATAGTAGTTCATGCTGATTACTGATTGTGCAGTTACATTAACGATAATTATACGAGATATACTTTCAGGATGGAATTTGGGTCACTTCATCAGACTATAAGTCAGCGAACCCTGATCCTCTTCGAGACTTTGCAGAAAGAATGATTGACGAGATAAATACTAACAATAGGGAAGACATCTTACGGTTTTGCAACGTCTATGTAGATTTGGATTTCCAGGTATGTAATGAACCTAACATGATGACTTTCTCTTACTCCCAATTTAGTTTAAAATTTTCACTTTTGTTCTGTTTTTTAGTATAATTGGTCTAGGTGAAAAAAAAAAAATCTGCTTCAAGGAGGGTAGTGGGACCAACCCATTATCCATCAAAATTTGAGATTGGAAACAACAAATTTCTCGGTAAATTTGAGTTGTTCCATGTTTGTTCTAAATACCCGCGACCATATTTTTGACTTTTCTTGTTAAAAGAAGAACAAATTATAGGACCAAATTCTGTTGAATCGAGCAGAAATATATTTATCATTGTCCACCTTAGAAAGGTAGACAATGTTTGGAACAACTGAGAAAGTAAAGCAGGACAGCATTTTTGGGACAGTGGAATATTAATAAACCCATGATCCAGAAAATAATTTTAGGGTAAGGGTATATAGACCATTGTTGAACTGTAGATAAATAAAGATCAGAGTTCCAAGAGTGCTATATATATACAAAGAACTTTTGGTAAATCTAATCACTGGTCATACATGATCAAACTTATCAGAGCTTAGCCTTTGGGTTATGAAATAGGATTATGTCACGACCCAATTTCTCTAGTCATGATGGCACCTACTATACCCTACCAGTAGGTAAGCCAACCCGTAACCCAGAACATCAAGCAATGAGCGAAAGGGCAGAAACTAGCGAAAACAATAATCTAAACAAGAATAACAAGGCTTCGCAACCCAAAATAAATATATACAAAGATCCCTCCCAGAACCTGGAAGTCACTAGTACAGAGCTATCTAATAAAGAGTACAAGTCCCAAAAGTGGACCACAACAGAGCGTGTCTCAAAGGCAACAAGACTAGCTAAAACAAAAGAAGGAGAAAGAACAAACCCCAAAACGCCAAGTGCTCGCCCTCGTCTCCGAATCACAGCTGCAAAAGAAGGCTGGAACTAATCACCGTTGGTAACTGGTACTGGGACCTGCATCGCGAAATAGATGCAGAGCGTAGCATGGGTACCAACACAACAGGTACTCAGTCGGCCTATGGGCATCATAGGCCGACTGAGCAAAAATGGTAAAAACAATAAGAAAGGATAGAATCTAGACACAGAGAGGTCAAAACGGATAAGAAAAGAAAGCACACGAGCATACCAGAAACAAACTAAGTACAACTAAACTAAACCTAACTGGACCCCCATATGCCCAGAAGGTACACTCGTGCACAAGCTCAAATAAAACTTGAACGAACCCCCATAAGCCCGACAGATACACGGAAAAGCTAAGTCTACTGAGAAAGAAGAAAATCGAGCTCCCAGCCCAAAGTAACTAAGATAATCCATCAGACTCGACCCAGCCAGCGGTGCACTCCCAGCCCAGCTAGAAAGAGTGACCCTAGGGGGCACCCAACCAAACAATCCACTCCCAGCCCAGCTAGAAAGAGGGACCCGTGAGTGAGGTAGATATCGCGAGTCGTCCTACCATGCAGTCAGCTCCCAGCCCAGCTAGAAAGAGCGACCCGGGGACACCCAGCCAACAGCACACTCCTAGCCCAGCTAGAAAGAGAGGCCCGGGGGCGATCGCCGATATCACCGAGTCTACCCAGCCAGCGATACGTTCCCAGCCCAGCTAGAAAGAACGACCCTGGGGGTGATGGTATCTCCAATAGGATCCAATCTAGCAACAACCACCGTGGAACGCTGTCCACTCTTAGAAATCACAGAAAAGGCTCCAAGCCTATACTATCTCAATCCCACGCCTCTAGTGATGCACCAAACCTTCGAGAATGCGTCGGAACCGCAAAATGCGAGGGAGAAGATACAGAAGTGCAGCAAGCAACGATAACGCCTAATCTAAGGCTCAAACTATCAGACTCAAGTCTGCTACTCCAGTCTACAAGGAGCTAAGTCATCTTAACGACGTCGGCAGAAAGTCAAGGCTATCCAGCCCACACGGGTCATAAGTCTAAGACAAAGCTAGCCTAACCTAGACTAAGGACATCATGCTTACGGTTAAGGATGAACAAGGCATACAATACAAAGCATACACGCATACAATAGCATTTAGCACATAGACATGCAACTCTACTAAACCGGATAACATGATACTATATACCCGAAATATGGCCAATCGATCCTAACATGAGGTATCTAATCAAAGTAAGGTAGTAAACTGGTACCCACCCCCAATTCACTCCAATCGACATGCTTTTACACAATTAAGCTCAATCTAAAAGAAAGGAAGCCGTAGCCCACCTTAAGGCTGATCGCGCACTCTCCAAATCACTTTACCGGAGCTTTCTCTTTTCGAACAGTCTCGAAATGCTGCCCCGCTATCAAAAATAAAGTCACAACGTTACTACGATCATTTAGACACCAAAATCACAACAAACGGAGACGGGTCAATTTTGGAGTCAAAACGGGAATCGTGGGACCCACACCGAACTGTCCGAATTTGACTCCGTCAAGAGACCCTAAACAGCACCCCAAACTTATGTCCCAAAATGGAACACAATTCGAGGCTCAAAACAAAGCAAAAACCAACAAGCAAGAAACCATTCTTTAATCAACTAAAAAAAGAAAGCAGCAGCAGTCCAAACTAGAAATAAACGAAAATCGAAAGGTGCCCAGCACTCTTTGAACACTCTACAACGAAGTCTCGACAATTCTCAACATGTGGGACTTCGAATCACCCAAAACCGAGCTAAAATGAGTGAGATATGACCAAAACAATAATACCAAAAACAAAGGCTCGAAAAAGGTACTGCAGTCAGGTTTTATCGCGAAATTACCTCGAACTACGCGCACCCAACAACTTTCGAACACCCTACAGCGAAGCCACCGAAAATACGAAGCTCCCGCACTTCGAATCGCCTAAATCGGACAAAAGATGAGAGAGTTATGAGGGTTTAAGTTTTTGGGAAATGTTGCTGAAAATCTGCATTATATAGCAGATTTTCTGCAATTTTTCCAACAACTAAAAACTCCGACGGGGTGCTCC